>JARHVA010005661.1:0-255000 GCA_037957365.1 Torreya grandis
CCTAATTATAGTTTTATGTAAAATAAATATAAATAGTTGTACTAGTGAATATATCTAAGAATATATAGAAATGAAGTACATAAATCAGATCTACTCTCATTTAGAAATCAAGAACATAACTCAAGTGTAACATAATAATGATAAATGTAATGTAAAGAGTTAAATATTATTACATCTTGTCTATTTATATTTATGAACATGGAAATATGACTATGTACAACCTATGTGTGAAATATAAGTCTCCTATGTAGACTTATTGCTTGCTACAAGTTTTGACACACACACACAGAGAGAGAGAGAGAGAGAGAGAGAGAGAGAGAGAGAGAGAGGAGAGGGAGGAGAGAGAGAGAGAGAGAGAGAGAGAGAGAGAGAGAGAGAGAGAGAGAGGAGAGAGAGGAGAGAGGAGAGAGAGAGAGAGAGAGAGAGAGAGAGAGAGAGAGAGAGAGAGAGAGAGATGTACAACCTATGTGTGAAATATAAGTCTCCTATGTAGACTTATTTCTTGCTACAAGTTTGACCTAGAGAGAGAGAGAGAGAGAGAGAGAGAGAGAGAGGAGAGAGAGAGAGAGAGGAGAGAGAGAGAGAGAGAGAGAGAGAGAGAGAGAGAGAGAGAGATAAGCCCATGGGTGAAATGATAAATCATAAAATGAAAATAATAGATAGGACCATGGGATCACAATGACAGGTCAAAACACAGATACAAGCCCTAGTTAATTCCTACATCAAGGTGATGACCCATATGAAAAAATATTTACTAAAATCACTTATATAATAATGCTTCTAATTTCTTTGGATGTTTACATAATTCCCCCAATATGAGGTGAGTATGACATTGTTCTTGTGCACATCAAATTAAATTGATACATATTTTAAATCACATACCTTGACTTACCATAGGGATAGGAAGGGGAAGTTTTTGTAAAATAAAACACCTACACTATTGTTTATAGAATCTTGTGTAGCTATTAATAATGGATAATTGGAAACAAGAAGTCAATACTCATGGAAAATATTTGTATTTAAATTTGAATCTTTAATTTTTTAATTATAAAAGAGCATAGGAATGAAGACACCTATTATAATTTTTCCAAAATGTTGTAAAAAAACATATTATGGTACTAGACTTTTGATAAGCATAGAATCATTATCAACACTCATTTTTAGTCTACATTGGTCCATATCTCACATATTAAACTTTCAAAAAGTGTTGAAAAATATAAAATACTTATCTAGGAGTTTATAGTTCTCAATCCACTTCTTGATCAAGGAAGTATGTACATCTTATTACTAAGAACTAGAGTAACATTATTCACAAAATATTTATGAATCAAGAATTAAAAAAAAATATACTGTGATGAAAATGCATCAAATGATGTATATATTCATCCATTTGAATGTTTCTAAAGTGAGTTTTCTTGACCATCACTTTACCTAGAGGAAAAAAAAGTAGGAAATGACATAACAAAAAACCTTTCTATGTTATATTCATTTATAGATAACAAGCTAAGTGTTAGCCATGCCATATCATGTGATGTTACTTTATATGTTGTTTTGAATTAGTTTTATGTCTCTTTTATTCATGTTCATGTATAATTAAGTACATCCAAAAATGATGAAGTTCTTTGGTACTATTAGAAAAGGCATTTTCACATCCATGAAAAGGATGGTTCTATCTATCAAAATTATATAACTTTAATAGATATATGTGGAAACATGTAATAAATATCTATAGGTTCATCATGTAATTATGAAAAAGCACTTTTATCAGTCATAGCCTTAAAATATTACAAATCTTGTAAGACACATGATCCACTAACATAAAAATCATATGTTTTTTTTTTAGGACCTTGTATTTTGACCAATATTATATCCAATTGGTAAATTCTATATAGAATATAATTTCCAATCACATGGATATCTTGGGGGAAATTGGAATATTACTGTGTAATAATATCATTTTTCCTAGGTGTAATTTGTAGGAGATATTTTATCTTTAAGGTAGATGAATATACTACATAGAAATATGAATAATATTCATAGAAGGTGAAATTAATAGCCATATTATATCTATAAATATTTTTAATATTTCTCCATTTTATTAGTGTGAATATAATTTTTGGTTTACACCAAATTCTTGTTTTTTGTCATTCCATTATTCATAGTTTGACATTGATATCAACGCTTAATATTTTCCATTCTCTTTTATTCTCCCACTTGAAAAAAATATAGCCAATAAAATATTTATGCAAGTTCATTTTTTATTTTATTCTCCTTATTTGTGGCAGTATGACCTAATTAAATCCATTACAAACCTGCATATTTCTTTATTAGTTCTATACAACGCTACTATAGGTTTGTACTATGTTTCATCTATAAATTTAGATATGTATGATTATGTTTCACCCACATAATTTTGTGTTTGGATGTAAATGGATGCATGTGATTGTGTTTCATCCACACATTATATTATGTTTTAACTCTAACTATTACACAATTCATAACTAACATTGGACCCAACTATAATTTTATGAGTATGGCCTTTTGTTCTGATAGTAGTGTTTTTATTTTAAAGGAATTTGACTACTATGTATGGTATCTTTATTGGTATGGTACATGGTATTCTAGTTTTTTAGCTAACATTGGCAGTAATCCAAACTTTAGGAAACTAGAACTCTATGTTTTGGGTCTCTTCTATGGATTTTTGGATTGCATTTTTGTATGTTGAAATAAGATGCATCATGTGTCATTTAAACATTTAAATCCATTTTAATAAAATTTTAATCCATAAAAGACACCTGAAAATAGGAGGCCTATCATTAAAAAAGCATACAAGTTAAGTTTTTTATTTGAAAATTTTCATCATTTTAATATATTTTTTTTAAATCCCATATTTTCATTCGAGGATTTTAGGAATTTATTATTTTTTTTCCTATTATTTTTTAGGAAATTTTTTCTTTTGGGCATCCCCCTTTTCAAAGGTAAAATGGATTCTAACCTCTAGAATCTGCTCATCGACAAGATTTAGAAAAAAAAAAACTTATGGGATGGAAAGGTCACCTTCTCTCTCAAATAGGTAATTTTCAGCTATTCAAGGCCTATTTACAAAGCATACATGTATACTTAATGTCAATTTTATAGATACCTATCAAGGTGGCTACTAAGATCAAATAAATCCAAAAATAAAAATTATGGAGGGGCACTGAGGACCAGTTCAGATCTCACTTGGTCTCATGGGAAAAAGCTTGCCTCCCTAAAACCATGAATTTGGACCTTCTATAAAAAATGGGCTAGAAGCTCATGAATCAAGATGGATAATGGTCTAAAATTGTTAAGGCCAAATATTTGGAAGGAGTTGAGGAAGACTACCTACTTTGGGAAGAATGTCTAGCTGAAAGATCTACCATCTAGAAGGCCATCTACAACTATAAGGACCTACTAAAAAAAAGAATTAAATGGAAAATCAAAAATGGGGAGAAAATTGATTTCTAGGAGGATGTCTGGATATCCACTCACCCCTCTCATCATATGGAAATTGGGAAAATTTAAGTTTAGGCTTCAAGGAGAGATGGGACACTAAGCTAAAAGATTATTGAGATGATATTAATGGATCAAAATCTTATAAATTCCTCATAGAAGGCTAAAATGTTAAAGATGCCTAGGTAGTTCAAAATCTCAATCATTCCATTAGTCAAATACACATTCTCATTTTTACTAAGGAAGACTATTTTTTGTTGGTAGATGAAGATAGTGGGTAGTACTCAGTCTCTTCTAGACACACTATTAACCTAGAATTGGAGGATGAATAGGATTATTGGAAATACTTATAGATTAAACATCTAAATCCTATGGTAATTTTTTTATTTTGGCTGGATACTCAAGACAAGATTATAATTATGGATAATTTGTAAAAAGGATGACTCATTTTGCCTAGAAGATGTTGAGTTTATAGGGAAGTGAAATATTCAGTACACCATTCATTCCTTTCCTACCATTTTAGTTCATGCATTCTTGATTGGCTCTTGAACAAGTTCAACCTATTTTTGGTTAAACTAGATAACATCCTTGATCTCATTAAGAAATGGAAGCCTCCTTGGATCCTTCCATCCATTTCCTTCATTTTGTCTTTAGCCCTCCCTCATTGGTTCTGGGTTGTTTGGAAAGATTGAAATAATGGTTTATTATCTAACATAAGACATTGTCCAAAATAAATCTTCCTTCATCTTTGTCAATCCATAAATAAAAAATAGAGGGCATACCCCCTATGAAAAAAAACCCAAGATCCACATCCAAATAATTAATCTTCAAAGGGATGTGGTATAGAAAATTAGGTCTCTTTCCAAAGACCTGTTATGTAAACATGTTATGTGGAACCCACCACTTGAGGATTGGGTTAAGCTCAATTTATATGGGGCTTCAAAAGGAAATATAGTTCCTACTAGTGGGGGAGGAGTCATAAAAAATTTGGTGGGGATGTTGATTAATGTGTATATACACCCCCTAAGAATTCAGACTAACCATATGGCCAAAACCAAGGTGGCACTTTAGCACATTCAACTTGCTTCCACACTCAAAGTGGGTAGAATAATAATTGAAGGGGAATCCCTCAAAATCATAAATTATTTAGATGGTAAAACAACCCCTTCCCACATAATTAAAGCCTTCATAGATGCTGCCATTGTCCATACTTAAATGGAACATGCATCCATTGTCCATACTTACCATGAGGGAAATGGGGTGGAAGACTTACTCTCTAATAATGAAGTTGGACTCTCTTTTATATACCTAGCATGTTGAGAGCCACATACTGGAAAAAATCATGTCAATAATTCAAAATGAATCCATTACTATATAGGATGATGATGTGGTAGTCACACACATGGATTTTACAACCAAATCTAGGGCATTCAAAAATTATACTCTGACATCATATAACCACGTAATAATAAAGGGTGGGGGAAAAGTTTCACTTCAAGTTTCTTTGAAGTCATTGGTTTTAAGAACTACCAAGGCTAGGTGAATTCCATTTTTTAATCAATCTTTTATTTCAATTTCAATAAAAACATGGGATACAAAAGGAATAGACTAGATCTGACAACCTATTTAGAGGTCCAAAACATTAAAAATATTTGGAGGAAGTTACGTAGAGGGGACCTTATTATATTCATACAAAGGGTCACTAGTCATAATGTAAACATAACAAAGGAATTTATGGTGGCATGGAACAAGAAAATAATGGAAATAAGAGGCATATGAATTTATGTAACTGAGGATTTGATAGGTGAAATCATATAAATGTGATTTGAAGGGGATAAAGCCTTTAAATGTGAATTGAATAAGTTAGACTCATGCAGAGGTTTTTTAGAACCAACAAGATCATTAAAATAGACAAAAATTCTTGTGCATGGAACTTTCATGATACATGGAACTTTCATGATACTAGACTGAAGTATGTTTGTAGATAATAAAGTATATCACCCTTGAAGGTAAGTATACCTTCATATTTTCACATTATTTCCTTTTGTTGAACCACTTTTAAGTATTTAAAATTAGCCTACCATATTTCCTTTTGAAATCCATGGAGTGTACAACACTCACATAATATATCAATTAATCCAACACCATAATTCACCAAGGCCTCATTCTCCTAGTGGTGAAACATGGTGAGACCCCTCAAGGTAAGGAAGTCCCTTCAAGGGGTATTTCATAGAGGAGTACTCCCTAGAAGAAGATCTTACCTTAGGCTCTCACTGCCCATTGCCTAAATTTTCCCCCATAAGCCTTATATACAAGATCTCTACCAGTGATCTTCCCTTAAAACTCACTATTATCAAGCCTAAACCCCTTTTAATGGAGTAAGGTAACTCTATGGTGGTGGTGGGTAAAGGCAATCCCCCCTTATAGGTAATAATAATTAACAAGGATCATTTGGAAGAGTTTAATAAAAAAAATACATGAAGCAAGGATGTGTTTGGCAAGTTTGATCCAAGAATGAAATTCCATCAACAAGGAGGCCTCCAAAATGATTCAATACTTTTCATACATGGTCAAGGATAAAGACACTCCATATAATAATATCATTGAGGCAACAAAGATTCTTCCCCCAAAGCTCCCCCTAAAATCCCCCTCCAGAAAGACCCTATAGAATGAATATGCATGGAAGAAATTTAGAATAATAATGGCAAAGGAGGATGCTGAAGGCCCGCATAATAGAATCCACACTAGAATCACTAAGAACATATTGATTGATCAGGTGAAGGAAACTAAGGCTATTTATTTACTCATGAAGGGTTCCTCCCTCTTGGAGTAATTTATAATTTTAATTTTTGATTATTTTTATCCTCCACTATGATAGTTAGCTATTTATTTTGATACTTTGGTTTTTGTCTCTCAGCCCATGGGGTTTGTTATAATTTATATTACTTTGCTTATACTCTAGTTCCTAGTCCCTGTAAAACTAGGTCTTTTTCCTAATAAAATAAAAATAAATAATAAATTTTTGAAAACTAATTCAACACCAAAAATAAATGATTTTTTGAAAATAATGCAATATTTTATCAATAAATAAATCATCCAAACTCAAACAAAACACAACATTCATTAATCAATGGTTCTTATGTTTCACGCTTATGAGTAAGGTTATCGTGCTTAAACTGTAACAATTATAGACAAGAATAACTATAATAATGACATATATGACATGATCCTTATAAAGCCTCAGGGAGAAGTAAGGAAAAAATTCATTTTTTCATTCCCTTTGTTATGCATTCATGACTATCATTATAAGTAAAACCTAAAATCAATAATAATCCAAGTATATATGGTTATTATTCCCATGTACAAGTAAATTATAGATAAGCGAATGTCATAGTAGAGCGAATCTTTTTCACATACTATCTAGATCCCATGTGATTTAATGCCTCTTTTACATACCACTAGGTATATAAAAAGGATGAGATTCTTCCATGTTCCACTAGGTATATAATAAGGGTGAGCATATATATAAGTTTGGTATATCATTTAAGTGGTATATAGAAAGTGAAACCTTTTGGAAAAGATAAAGAATAAATTTATCTTCTTAAATAGAAAAAATACACCCAATCTAAAATTTTTTTTTGACACAAATCTAACTAGGAAATGAATTTGGTTAGAATGGTTAGTACATGTGAAGAATAATATTACTATCAATGACTTGTGGTTCAAAATTTGTGATAGAGATGCACAACTTGTTAAACTAAATGAAGCTAAGAAGATACAAACATGAAAGCACAAGAATTCAAAGGAATTAGAATTGATATATGCCTTAGTTGATGGAAATGTTTTTATTCACATACATATGTGAAACACTTCTTGGTAAGTACTAAAATAATTTAAGGACTTATATGATTCTCAATTGGAATTAGATTTCAGATAACTACAACTAAATTTTTTTAATCTTGAGTTGGAGAACAATGATGTCATGAGTTTAGCTTAAGAAATCTAGGATATCAAACATGATATTGAGTTTTTTAGTGTGAGTATTTATTTATACATGATTTCCTCCATATAATATCTTATACCTACATATCAACCTACTTTGAGTCTTTGCAAGAAATAAATTTCTTGAAGACTCTAATTTTTTTATCAACCGGATGATAATATGGATAAGAGAGATAAAAGCCTTTTGAATAAAGAATTATTTCGTACGTGAAAGCATTTGATCTGATAATCAAAAGGCAAATTATTAAAAAGATAGTGTAAATGATAAAGGCAAATGGAAAAATAAAATGAGAGGTGCAAAATATTGGAAAAAAATATTCAACATCAGAAATTTAAGCTAAATGATAGACAACATTGATTTTTTAAAAATTGTGAAATAAAAAGGAGTCATGTGATTCATGAATGAAAAAAATCATCAAAAAATATTAAATCCTATATAAAAAATGCATAAAAATAAAATAATAAAATCTCAAAACCAAACTCAACTCATTTTTCAAGTGAATGTGTGTTTTCCATCTCAGACAAAGCAAATGTTGTCTCAATGAGTTCAACATAGGATAATGTTTAGGTTATAGACACTGGTGTCAGGCAACATATGAAGTTATGAATGGAATAATTTTAGAATTTAATGAAGATTTTTTTGTCTAGTATATTTCATAGATAAAACAAGTCTAAAAACTCAAGGCAAAGGTTTAATTTGACTCAAGTCACTAGAGCTACCTTATTTCATTCTTTGCAATGTTTTATACCTTACTTAATCGAAAAGATTTTTTTGCCTCTAGTGCTCATTCAAATAAAAGGTCAATCCATTATAGTGGATGATGTAGAGGTGAAGATCATAAGGAAATGGGATAATATAGTTGTTCTAAGTTGATTTTAGGAAGGAAAGTTGCTAAAACTCAAGGGTAAGCACCTAGTTCTAAGAATTTTTACTCATCTCACTGAAGAAGATATGCTAGAAGGAATTATTTAAAATTACAAATTTGGGTATGATCACTATGAAAAAATTAAAACAATAAAAAAAATGGTGTTTTAGGTTTTCCAACACTACCCAAAAACATTAAAAAGTGTGAAGCTTAAATATTGGCTAAACAAGAAAGGGAAACATTTCAAAGGTCAAAATGGAAAGCCAATATTAAATTATAATTGGTTCACTTTAAATTTAATTCTCTACCTAATATTTATGATGGTGGTAACAAGTAATTCATGTTGTTTATTAATCATTACAACAAAATGACTTGGATCTACTTTCTAAAGAGAAATTTAGAAGCCTTTGTAACTTTTCAAAAGTTTTAAATAGTGGTTTAAAATGAAGATCAATCCTAAATTAGGACACTTAGGATTGAAAATGGTGGTGAGTTCATGTCAATGGTTTTTTAAATATATCTCAATAAAAATGGGATCAAACATCAACTCGCAATCCCTTACACTTCTCAACAAAATAGTTGAGAGGATGAACATGGTTCAAGAAATGTTGTATTTTAAATGGTTAAATCTATATTTATAGGGAGAATCATCTCAAACAACAATGTATCTTTGTAATAAATAACCATCAATATATCTTAAAATTAACAATCCATGTGAAGTATGGTGTGGTAATCTCCATTTAATGTGACATCTTTGGGTTTTTGGGTTCACTTGATACACATTTATTACTAATGATCAAAGGAATTAATTGGACCACATGAGTCGTAAATGCATATTTTTAGGATATTTAGAATATTAAAAAGTATACAAATTATATGATGATAATAACAATAAAATTATCATCATAGGAGATGTTGTTTTTGTGAAACTACAAAGGACACAACAAACATCAAGAGATAATTTATGACTTGGAAAATATGCCAAATTTTATGTATTCAAGGAAATTGATATAGAGGTTACAAATAGTGAAGGGGGAACCTATAATTAGAAAACAATCAAATATTTATTAACTCTTATAATTGAAAATGACACTCACCATATGGAATAAAGTGAAACTTCATCATAATATGGCAAAACACTTATTTTTTGTTGTCTTTAGACTCACAATTTTATCTTATGGATGGAATTGAAGATTAAAAACATCAATTTTTGGATCTTGAGGTGTAGAATTGGTGGATTAATGTGAAGACCCATTTTTAGGCACTAAATATTTTTTAGAGGATATTTTAATCAAACATTTTATCCCTAAGGAGGTACTTGATAGCCCCAATTCAAAGTTCTATCAGGAAAAATAGTGGTCCTTAGATTCCTCCCTTCTATTTTGGAGTGTTGGATGTGGCATTGGTAATAGTGTTTGGTTTTACAAAGCTACCCCAACTATTTCTAGAGTGTTAGGAAATAAGGCCTAATCTCACACTCTAATTAACTCTTTAATCTTCCATTTTAAGGCTTCATTTGACTCACCATCCCTTGTCTTCCCAAAGGATCTAATCAATTTCATTTACCCCTTGACATGTACTATAGCTTGAGGAAAGGAGACTAATCAAGTTTTTATGCATCATGAGGTCATTTAAAATAACATGTATTTTTTAGGACATTATTGGAAATTTGATGGTCTAGTTTCTTGACAATACCATAGATTAGACCAATCCACTATCTTTGTCGATGGAGGAGAGTTTGGGTCAATCCTAGGTGGCTAAACGGATGAGAGGCATAAAGTGGGTTAATATTAATGGAAATAAAGTTAGACATGTGCTTTGAGAATTAATTAATATAGGTCATGTGATGGATTTGGTGAACATAGCCTTGACAGGTTTTTTTGTTAGGATACAAATATCTAAAATAGACATATATTCTTGGATGGTTTAGTTTTGGTGATTGTTCCTTGGGTACATCCGTATCTTGCACATTTTTTCCATGGAATGTCTTGATTTTATATTTAAATACTTTAAATATACAAACATAATCTTGGAAAATATTTAGTTTTTCAAGTCATCACCATTAACCCTTAAGAAGTGGATGTTGGGTTATGACCATTGAGTGGAAAAACTTCAGTCTCAACCTGTTTGGGTCAAACTTGCATGCCTACCTTTGGAACTATTGAATAAGGTTTTTTTTTAAGGATATATGGGATAACATAGGGAAAATTTTCACTAAATTTGATAGGTATATAAAGGTGCCTTCTATGATGGTGGCCATAATCAAGGTTGAATTAGACCTAAATCAAGTACTCGGGATGGATATTGATCTAGAATATGGGCCTTAGAAACATACCCAATATTTAGACTATGTGGGTATTCCATTTAGGGATGATAGATGCCATACATATACCCATTTGGTCAATGATTTATCCCAATGCTTCACCTATCGAGTTTGGAGGCAAAAACTAACCTATCTATCTCAATCTAAATAGGAACTCAAAGACAGTGTCAAGATTTATGGGCTTCAATAAGAGACTATTAAAAGGAGAATTATCTTGTTGAATTGGGAAGAAGAAAATCCTCTAAGGAATCATATGTCATCAAAGGAATGTTTACATATTCTAGAGTTATGTGAGGAAGAATTCATGCTCTAGTCTCTCACCTACCTATCATGAATTGATTTTGAGGTTCTCTATTTATTGATCATCAAGATGTGATATTTTGGGGTTCCATCACTCTAAAGTAATCCCTCCCTCTAGATGTAAAAGAGAGTCCTTTTGCAAGGAAAACTATATTAGATAATGTTTCTACTTTTTCATCCCTTTGAAGAGGTTCAAGTTAAAGGAAAATTCAAATGGACTATGTTGTGAGCTAGGCCAACAAAATAAATTAATCACAAATATCTTTGGGAAGCATGTGAGCCCATTCATTTTACATGGGAATATTTTATGTTTGATGATTTTAATACTGAGACTGCTCTAGTTTTTTGATTGAACCCAAAGGTAACTCTTCAAAAGTGAACTCAGATAGTATATTAACTACACATTGCCATTTATGATATCCTTTGTGATATCAACTTATACCTAAAGATAAGGACACTGGTTGCATTAAAGGA
Source organism: Torreya grandis (assembly GCA_037957365.1). Lineage (NCBI taxonomy): Eukaryota > Viridiplantae > Streptophyta > Pinopsida > Cupressales > Taxaceae > Torreya > Torreya grandis. Next base: position 11,440 of record JARHVA010005661.1, read on the forward strand.
GGCATTGGAAATCCATGTAGGATGGAGAATTCCTTATCGAGGAGAGGTCAAATTTTATTAATTTTTGATGCTCAATTAAAGGTTATTCATGAAATTCAATATGGTAAGAAAATAAATCTTCTTGGGGATCTTAGAGTGGGGATGCCTTGATGAATTGTTAGCTATGACTATTATGTCCCTTAATATCAGAGGGATGCATAATATCTCTAAATAAATTCTTTGAAGAGACTAATTCACATGCATAAGCAAGACACTATTATTAGTCAAGATAAAAATGGGAAAGGCATAAAGTTATAGGGGAATTATTTAAATTTATTAAAGAATAAACTTTATAAGATCTTACTCCATTGGTAGCTTTGGGGGATAGGTCTTGAGATAGAACACCTTCTCTTTAAGATTGATCAGTTTGCCACTCTTTTCCTCTAGGATTGGGGTGGAAATTAACTCTATGAAATTTAGTAAAACAAAATTATGACAATTATTTATTGTCCATTTAAGGAGAGAATAGCTTATTGTGAGGACATGTTTTCTCAAAATTACTTGTAAGTTAATATCTCTCTTCTAAGGGGAGACTTCAAATTTACCATGAAGAGTGTTGAAGTGTGGTGAAAGTTTATGAGAGTTGATCCTTTGGCTGATTACTTCTTCTAAAAATTTGAGGAGGCCATATTAGTGGACTTGGAACCTATTAAGCTAGTTTTTACTTGGAGGAACATAATATTTGGGCCAAATTATGTGGCCAAAGATTCAATATACTCATTATTGCTAACTCCCTCTTGTATGGCACTGAGAAGATTATATCTTGAATGTCCTCAAGAGGTGACTCTGATTACCTTAAAATTTATATTTAGATTGAAAAATAGGGGAAAAATCCCCCTGAGTCCTTTTAAATTCAATCCTTAGTTGTAATATGAGGATTTCATCAAGTTGGTTAAGGAAAAGTGGAAAGCTTTTCATGCCACTTCCTTGGAATTTGATAACCTTTAATTTACTAACAATATGAAAATAGTGAATAAATTAGTCATTAGTTGGGAAGATGTTAAATAATATATTTATTAAAGGATATATTATTTATGGAAAAATGTATAACTAACATATTTGGTCACATTTTAGACAAGGACTTTGATGTGGATACTAAAACTAGGGATAAAGTTCTATAGAAAAAGAAGTGGGATATCCTAACATACTTTAAATAATAGTGGAGGCTAAAAATCAAAACTTTATGATTGGATAATGGTGATGAGAACATCACATTTCATATTTTTTAGACCACTTTAAAAACAAAAACACTACTTCAAAAATACAAATAGCTAATGGTTCTACTATTCGGTCTTTTCATGAGATCACTACTTTATTTTTCCTCCATTTTAATACACTGTATAAGGATCTTAGAAAAATGAACATCACCAATGTTAAAATATCCAACTTTTTCTTAGATTTTTTTACTAAGGATGACAATGAGTGAATTGAGGAGGAAGTCACTATGGAAGAATTACAGTCTACCTTGGCTACTTTTTAAAAGGATAAAAGTACTAGACCCAATTATTAGACAGTATAATTATTATGTGTGTGTTTTGACTTGTTGGCTAAGGACTTGATTAGAGTTGTTGATGAGTCAAAATTTTCCAAGAAAATCATTGGATGCTTCAATTCCACCTTCATTTCCCTTATTCCCAATAAGTACATCCCAACCTCATTTTATTACTTTCATAACATTTTCCATTTTAATTGCATCTACAAGACCATTGTGAAGATCGCATCCATTGGGATCAAAGTATTCTTTCTAACTCTATCTCTACTAAGCAGTTTGGTTTTTTACATGGGATAAAAATTCATGATTCTATTAAAGTGGCTCAAAAGGGTTTTCACACTATCAAAATGAATAAATTATTAGAAGTTCTTTTGAATTTGGACCTTTCTAAGGCCTTTAATAAAGTTAATTGGTTCTATTTGAGACTAATTCTCATCGATGCTAGTTCTAGTTTCAAATGGTGAATTCAATTATGGGGTATTTATCTTTAATATATTTTTCCTTACTTATTAATGGTGTTGCCTCTACATTTTTTTGATCCTCTCATGGATTAAAGTGGGGTTTTCTAGTCTCCCATTGATCTTTCTTCTACTTGTTGAAGGGATTATTTAGATCATTCTTGAGGCTAAAACATTTACCTCTATCAAATGGGTTAAGGTGGGAAACTTTTTCCCTCATGAATATGATCTTTTGGATGATGTTTTATGTTTTGGTGATGGATTTCAAAGATACATGATTTTTATCAAGGACTCTATATATTTTTTTGTGGCCAATGGGATGGAGTTAAATGTGCAAAAGTTTAGCATCTCCTTTCATGGTTTGGAGGATCCTTAGATCAATTAGGTATTTGGTATTTTACCCTTCCAATTAGTTGATCTCCTTAGAGGCTTCAAGTATTTGGGTTTTTTTTATTTAAGACAAATGATTACAAGAAGAGTGATTAGAATTCATTGATCAATAAGATGGATAAGATAATAAGTTGTTGGTGTAATATATGCTTATCTTTGGGTGGAATGTTCACTCTTATGAAGCTAGTGCTAGAAGTTATCCCACTTTATTTTTTTAGACCATATTCTAAAAATCATTCTAGAAAAGATATGTAAGAAAAGCTTCAAATTCCTTCAGACTAGTAGTAAAGATAAGGATGGCATCCATCTAGATAAACAACAGTCTATTTCTAAACCTAATGAAATTAGAGGCTAAGGATTAAAAAACATCAATATACTTGGGGAGGTCTTAGCAGTAAAATATATGGATACTTATCACAAAAGTGGGTTTATGGAGTCATATTTTTATTAAAAAATACATGGAACTACTTAGTGTTGGAGAGTGGATTAGAATCCTTGTTAAAAAATGTCATTATGCTTCGATCACATGGAAAGCCTACATACAACCTTTTCTGATTATTAGAAATTAGATTCTTTGGAAGGTGGGTTCTATTACCAAAATTAGGGATGGGATAAATTATTGGGTTAGTTATGATGTTAATTAAAAATTGACTATAGAATTTATTGATACATTATCAAACATGGGCATCTCATTTTTGGCTCAAGATGTGAAACATTTTCTCACTAACACTTAGTGATAGGGTTGGAAGAGTGCCCTTATGTTAGGTTTAGATGGGGAAGTAGGTTGTTGGTGGAGTTTATATGTTTCTAAATTGAAATGAAGCCAACTTCATATTAATGATAAGGAAGATGTCCTGGTTTAGTCCATGAATACATCTTCGAGGGATTATAGTGTGAGGATTGGGTATTAATATTTATTATTCAACAAGTCACCTGAAGAGAGACTATGGTGGTGGTAGAAAATATAAAATATTAAATTTACTTGTAAAATAAAACTCTTTATGTTTTTTGTATCTAAGAAACAAATCCCTAACCTTAGATGTCCTTCAAAAGATAATTTGGCAAGGCCTGGGGTGATGTAATCTTTGTTTCTAATATTTGGAAAATATAAATAATCTCCTTTTCACTTTTCCATATGCTAAATTATTTATAATGAGTTGGTGACTTATATAAGGGTTGATGATTGTTGGCAAGGTATTACTATTATTGAGTATCTTGAGAACTAGTATCAGAGGCTATAGCTAAAACTATCCAAGCCACACCTATAATTATGTCATAGGGAATTTGTATTGCAAGGAATGCTTATATCTTCTAAGGAAAAATTATCTCAACCTTTCAATGCATCTCCCAAGTTCAGGTTATATTCTAGTACTTCAAAATCAACCTTAAAACTTTAAGAAAATGATTGTTATCCCTCATCCTTATATCATAATTATTGAAAACACCAAATAAATTAAAAAAATATGAAATGAAAACTAAATAAAAAATAACCCACATATTTTTGTCATAATAAAATATTAATGCAGTCAAGGTAAAAAAATTACTAGCACATCAAGATACTTTTCATATGTATAAATAATCTAAATTTTCTCTTTTAGACTCTAACTTTTTACCAGTTAATAAATTCAAACCAATATTAAAATTCACTCTAAAAAATAAAAACATCAAGGCAAGATAATAAAATGTTATTCATATACGTAAACCAAAATATAAACTACATATTCGTAGGCAATAACATTGGTAAAAGAAAAATTAATTAAATTAAAAACATGACATGTTATTGAAACTTTGTCAAAAAAATATTTAAAATATTTGTATTGTAAATAAATAATAAATTAGTCCTAGTAAATTAAAAAAACTATGCCTTCATAGGCATAGAGAACTATATAATTTCAACAAGATGTGGGTCTAATTCAATCTACTCTCTTGGATCACAAGCTTTTTGTAATGGATGTTCTCAATGCAATATTAAACCTACTCTTAGAAATTGATATATCATATATAAGTTTTGATTATTGATACCATCATCAATCTATGTTAATAAAACATCACACTAACTTTTTCATCCTTACACATTAATTAATGTCAAGTATGTGTCGATGTTCTAATTGGAGTTTCCTATTAGCCACCCAAATGATGGTCTTCTTGGATATCTAGGCATATGAGATGCCTACCAATTATTAGTTCCATCGCAACAAAAAATATGAATTCAAATGTGCCATTTTTTTTAATTCTATGGTCTAATTTCTAGTGAAGGAGGCACCTAACTGAAGAGTGTCTCCTCCATCAACTACTAAGGAACCATAGCTATGCAAGAGAATAATTATCTCTAAGAGAAATAATTTCAAGAAACTCTTATTCGTGTAGTTTTAGGTCTTCACATATGGGTACAAACCCTTCTTTTCTATCTTTGAATTTAAATAGTCAAGAAAGCCTTGTGAGACAAAGGTGAATTCAAGCTATATGAGGTTCAAATGTATTCTAAGTTTAGACTGAGTTGATACATACAAAAATTTAATAAAACTAGAGTTTGGACAATGCTTGGGAAAATGAAGTTTAGCTCACCAACTATATCTAAATTTTAGAAGGTATAAAAAATACATGCAAATAGGTCTAAAGGAAGAAGTTTAAAATTTGCATGTATTTTTTCATGCCTTCTATCATTCATATATATATATATATATGGTGAGGTAAACTAAATCCATTAGTGTGGTTATAAATTTATTTTTAGAAATTTAGGATGAATTTTCCACTTTGTGGGTTTAGAGCCTTCAGATTCAGGACCATAAAATGGCATACAACATTATGAGAGTGTAACATACATCATTAGCAATTATATATTGACTTGTAAGTTTAATTATAGCAATTATAATTTTATCTCATTATCACACACATGTTCTCTTATAGACATGCTATGCATAGATGCATTATTTATGCTACGAGAGAAGATTTTTTTATAATAACAAAAGATATTCACTTTACATTAGTTAAGGTAGATATGGATGTTGAATCAACACATTTAATTATTTCAAATAATTCCCTTTTTCCACTACCACCTCCTTCAAATCTCTTTAAAATATTTATCCACCATTATTTCCATGTACCTATAATATCCTTACAAGATTAATGGGTCTTGATTCTATTCAATGCCAACAATCTTGTACTGCTACACCCATAAATCTCTTGGGCCTTGCACTCATGTGAATGTTGTTTTATTTTCTTATATTTTTTAATGGATTTTAAGAATTAGTATAAAAATATATATTGCATATTTGAGTTGGAGTTGTCACAATTAGAACTATAACACAATGCTCACAAACACTCAATATAATAAAAACACACTTCTAAATTAAAATTAAAGAAGAAAAATATTTATCATCAAAGTATAAGAAAATATTTTTTATTCATGTATCAATTATATATGGAGCTCCAAAATCCTTACCTAATTTTCTAATACTTCACTTTGATCACTAGGAAAATGTTTTTCTTGTCCTTGCCTTAATTGGATAGTTAGATCTTAAATTATTAAGGAACATAAAATATGTTTTGGGCATTGTGGTACACTTAGATTATTCTTATAAGGGACTAGACTATGTATAATATTTAAAATAACAATCAAATAATTGTAATAATTAGTCAACCATGCAAACCATCTAACATGAACTTCAGTGCTCCAGTAAATGCTCTAGTGGTTGTTTGATTTCTCAAAATGCTTTTTATATTCTCATTATATTATGGTAGGTTTAATTATTAAAATTTATATTCTATTTGAGTGTGAGGTCCGTTATAGCACTAGGGGAGATGTTGACAAATTTTTACTAACTCTTATATGCTAGTTTGTAATAAAAAGCTTAAAAAAAGCAAAGGTTTTTAGTTAGTTAGCATGATCAACAAAGTAATAGGTTTGGGTTGACTTTAAAAAGAGGATTTCCATTTCCCTCTCCATTCCCACATTGTCTTCTTTGCAAATAATTTTTTGAGCAAGTTAACCACCTTCTCCTTCTTTGTAAATTTTCATAGGATTTTTGGTTTAAAGTTCTCTTAGAATTTAGTCCGCTTCCTAATATTATTCTCAGAACCTTCTAATACATAATATTTATAAGTATTATAACTAGCTTATTAAAAAAATCATTTTCATACTTTATAATATTACATAAATTCACTAAAATACCATACCATATAAAAAATACTTATCATTTACAAAATAAAAATAAAAATCATATCCATTTGGCATGCTTTGCAGGTTTGACTACCATTGCACACATGTTTTAGATTTGGAAGGTGATCTAATTACTCATGATTGATGTTGCTTGTGGTAGTGGACATGGTTTTCATCATTATCATTGTATTTAGTACATGCTAAATTCATCCATATCGGACCATTATTATTTTTTGGGTTCATAAAAATTTGGGGGGCATCCTATCCCTCTTTATTATTTTGGGGTTTAAATGCATTTTTAGCATTTCCTAGGAGCACAAGGCCATTATAGTTATGGACCAATGATATTCTATTTTGTTGGCATATTTTTTTACAAATATTATTTATTTTGTTCAATATTAGTGGCTTCAATCCCTTGTTACATCCTCGTTTGTAAAGCTTCCATTGTGTTCTCTTATGAGCACAAGGTTATTGTTTCTTCTCTTCCTTCGATCTTCTCTTCTTCTTCTACATAGATTGGGATGCACTGGGGTCCTTCTAAATCTATTTAAAAAATCTATTGTAACAACATATCAATGTATAAAATGTACATAGTATATGTTAAATCTATCTAAAATATCTAAAGGAACCTTCTAGATCTATTCAAGGGACCAATGTTTTTTCATATGTTTGTTGTTTATATAATGTTGATGAGTTAAGTATTTGTGTAGCATAAACATATATATATATATATATATATATATATATATATATATATATATATATATATATATATATATAAATTTATGGCAAAAAATAGGAAATTATATGATAGGTGTGTGGTGTGGCATGTGGTGTGTGGGTGGTGCATTTAAAAGTTAGTTCAAACTATTCCATGCTAATCCCACACACACACACCACACACACACACACACAAACAAATAATACTAACTATTTGTTGTTACTTCCTTTTAAATGCACCACCCACACACCACATGCCACACCACACACCTATCATATAATTTCTTATTTTTTGCCATAAATTTTTAAATATATATATATATATATATATTTAAAAATTTATGGCAAAAAATAGGAAATTATATGATAGGTGTGTGGTGTGGCATGTGGTGTGTGGGTGGTGCATTTAAAAGGAAGTAACAACAAATAGTTAGTATTATTTGTTTGTGTGTGTGTGTGTGTGTGGTGTGTGTGTGTGGGATTAGCATGGAATAGTTTGACGTAATCTCTTTAAAAATTTTAAATGCATATGACTCAATTAATCCTATTGGATATTTATGTTCACTAAGTATTTTTATCTTTATAAGCATATTATTTATCTCTACTAGCAAAAAAATAAAACCTAGGGGAACACTAGTGAGGAAAAACATGTTTTGGAAGGATTATTAAAGTGAACATAGAATGAGATTAATGTCTCAACGAGAGCTTGGAAATTTTTGGATAGCAATTAATCCTATTATATATTTATGTTCACTGAGTATTTTTATCTTTATAAGCATATTGTTTATCTCTACTAGCAAGAAAATAAAACCTAGGGGAACACTCGTGAGGAAAAATATGTTTTGGAAGGATTATTAAAGTGAAAAAAGACTGAGATTAATGTCTCAACAAGAGCTTTGAAATTTTTGGATGGTTAATTCAAATTGAATTCTTTTAATAATATCTGACACCAAATAGTCTATGTGATCATTGATTAATTTTCTTTGTATACAAATAACCCTTCAAATCAATTTGTTGTGATATCCATTTCCTTTTTTTATCTTAAATATTTTGTTATGTATGTTGTTAAAAACTAAGTTTTTTCACTAATTTCTCCTCTTCAAAAAAGGTAGTCAAATAATCAACTTTAAAGTTATCGGTGTAAAGTTTTAGTAGTTGTCCATGTTTAACCTTGAGAACTATTGTAGACAATGCAACTGTCAAAAGCTACACTCAAATAAATGTGTATTTTTTATATGGCTATCATGAAATCTTATTATTTTTAGTTATAAATTTATTTTAAATGCCATTAAAGGAATCTATCTTTTACACCAAAGGCATTTTTCATTGAGGGTGCCTTTCTATTATTTGTTTAATCCATTGCTTAATAAATTTTGAGAGTAATTTTAATATTAACCATATATAAATAATATTATGCCAAATTTTACATTTTCCATGCACCTTTAATTTTTACGAAGCATAAAAAAATGTATTAGTTCTATTTTATGTTTTTTTTTTCAAACATGAAATTTAAAATCATTAACAATATCTTATGTATTCTTGTAATCAAATATCCTCATTTTCAAAGTCATATGTCTAATAAAATTTTAGGTGAAGATGTTAATAAAATATCTAAAATTGAAAGAAGTATATTTAACTTGTTTTAAGATGGATAAAATAAATAGTGTTATTTCTTATTATATGGATTCTAACAACCCCTCCAAACATTTTGAGTTTCATAGATGGAAATTATAGAGATTTCACAACATTATCCATTTTAAGGACCAACTAACATTGTTTTTGTTGTTCAAGAGTACAACTGATATAGCTCCATCCATTTTTGGTCTATTAAAAAAATTGGAATAAAAAATATTTGGGATGGTAGTTACAACCTCTAGAGAGGAAGTTATAACAATTGTGATGGGGACTAATTTTACAAACATTAAAGAACCATAGCAATTGGAGAGGGTATGCAAATACTAGCAGGGATTCAAACCTAGGTCCAACAAAATGCATAAAATTGGTAGTGATTTTGATCTTAGTAATATTTTTGTCTTTCTTCCATTCACCAAATAAAAATAAATGAACACTATTTCTATGCATACAATGACTTTTTTTAGTGTTACTAAGAATGAGAATTCAAAAATCTTGAAAATATTTGTATCCATATCTATTTGCATATGGAATACTACATCAATTGATAAAATTATATATAAGGTGTATTTCATCAAGGAAGCCTTTTAATTTAACATCTAATTAGTTTTAAATAAATCTAATTTAGTTTTATATAGTTTAAACAATATTAATTTTTATCTAACTAGTTTTAGACTCATCTAAATTGACACGTGGTACATTTCTACATTTTTATAGGAGTTATTATATATTTATCACCATTTTAATTGATATGACACATGTTTCAATAATGTATTATGTGGTGGAAAAAGTTTAGTGAAAGTTAATTATTACATTAACAAATGTGAAATATCACCGAACTTTACATGTGTATCTACCAAAGATTATTCAAGTCCATCACCTAAATACCTTGTCATTACCCCTCACCATCACCACCCAACTCAGCTTATAAAATTTGAATACTTTATGGTTATATATGGCCTTGCCCTTCCTCGCCACTTTCCTATTGATTAATCTCACCATGAAACATAACATCTCTTCCCCACAACTCATTTCCATGTTGTATGAAGGAACACCACCTAATTTTTCACCATCACCTCCAACAAAAATATTAGAGTATTATTAATTAATGATCTATGAATAAAATGTGACATGAGAATAGTAGTGATGGGTTTTGAGTGATCTATGACTATCAATTTCCACTCTTTTACTTGACAAAACCCCATTTTATCCAAAAAAATTAAATTAAAAAATATATTCCTTTTAACATAACTTGTACCTTCAAGGAAAATATTAGTTTATATCTTTATCCTTATTTAACTATTATTCCCTATAGTTTTTTATAGAAATATTGTTGTAATTGATAATAAATCATATTTCCATTATATAAAGTGATTAAAAAGGATAAAAGGAATTGACATTTAACCCATTTCCAACATCTTATAGGGATTATTTGCATTTTTATTTTTCCCATATGTTATGTGTGTATTATTATGGAATATAAGCAAGGGTAGATCCATCACCAAGTTCATGAATATATCAATCCACCTATCTACACTATATTGTTATAGAATTTAAGTAATGAAAACCTAGTTGGTGTGTTAAAATTAGAGGTTAAGCTTATTGCTTGCATTTAGTTTTTTTATTTAAGTTAAAGGCGGATTTTTTTTTAACTAAGGTCCCAAAACCCTAGGATAAGTTTAAGTATAAAAGAGACAAAAATCTATCCAAGACAAATAAAAAAATAAGGACCAACACAATCCCTATACATCTACAAATTAGCCCTAATACAACTAAAAAACAACATAAAAACTAATCTAATTCTAGGCTTCTAGACACATCTTCCCATCATGCCTTCATTTTCTTGAGATTCATATATGTTTGCATCAATAAACTTTCATGTTCTATTTTGTGTTGAGCACTACTACTCTTCACCTTTTTACCCTTACCTTTCCCAACATAGCTAGGTTCAAATAATTCTATAAGATGTGCCTTAAGATTTTCAACATTTTGAATACCTTCATACATTACAACCTGATTGCAATTGACCAAAAGACTTATCTTGTTTTGAATATACTCATTAGTATGTTCAAGTAACTCCACTCTAAAATTTAGGTGCTGAATTTGGTTGTCCTCCTCTCTCTCTACCAAGGTTTGAGATATTTTATCATTCTCCTACTAAAGCACATCATCTTTCCCTTTATATCTATAATCTCACACATGAACCACCTCATTAAGGATTTATAGAGATTGAGTTCTTCCAAGATTTTATTTGTGTTCTCCTTACCTTTGAGTGAAGCCACTATATTTTTGAACTCAATGTTTTTGTCATTTTGATTCTATGTTGAACCCCCTTTATCTATATCTATAGTCTCCTTTTATTTATTTTTATCAACAACTATCTAGGCCTAATATCACTCTTTATTCTTCTCTCCCTCTTTATTAGGCTCTTTCAAATCCTCACTTTCTCTATCCATGCCAATGACTATCTCATCACCCCTATTTTCCTACATCTTCTACAAGTTGTTACTCCCCTGGTCCCCCTATTTTTCTTTGTTGTGTTCAGAGGTTTTTGATGCACTTCTTAGTCACTTTTTAATATTGCCCTATTCTTTTTCAATGGGTTTCCACTTCTTAACAATTTCCTTCTCTACAAATTTTTTATTACTTCTCAAAATACTACTTTGGCTTCTTGTATATTTGATCCATACTTTTTTAATCCTCCTTATATTCACAAGCCCCTCTTCTAGCTTTTTTTTTTTTTTTCTTTTTTTCTGAGAGATTTTAGGCATGATTTGGTTCATGCCTTTAAATTATTTAAAGATAAGTAAAATTACTCCCTCATGTCTTAGATCATAATAATTTCCATTTTTAAATTTTAATATAGAGGTCTTTATAGATTTGAGAATAAATAAAGGAAGGCTAAAAGACAACCCGTGCCTAAAATAATTAAGCATTTTGAACATAGACCATCTCTCCACATTATATCTACCCTCTAAATTAATGTACTGAATTAAATGAAAATATACCTTAGTGAATGGCTTAAGAAGAGATTACCTGTCGAATTCATTATGTAGTTACACCAACTTATCACCATCTTCAAGAAAAGCATCTTTATATGGTTTGAGTTCTCTTAGAGTGTAGTAGCTCTTAGTATCCTCATTTTCAAGGCCTGTCACATGTAAGATAAGTTCCTCTATGATGTTAATCATGAATCTATTAAAGATATTAGACCTTTCCTCGTAAGACTTTATGAATAGGATAGAGAGATGTCTATCGAACCGTTCAAATCTTTCTGTGAATCCCATAAAACCCCCTACTTGTAAGGCATTCTAGACTTTTTCATTCTTTCTAAATTTTGGTTAGAGTTTAGGTTTGATCCTATTTGTAAGTCCCATTGAAGTCATCTTGTCTTCACTCTAGTAACTTCTATCATCTTTATTCTCTCGTACCATCCAAATAGAGAAGTATCTATGTTTATTGTTTTGGCCATCTTCAAGATGATTTTCCCCTTCTAGATGCTTCTCCTTAGAACACTTGAAATTAGTAACATAAGGAATAAGTCCTTGACACATTTTATAAAAATTCAAGTCCCCTATAGATATTTGAGAAAGCATCCATATGTCTAGCATTATTAACATAGGTATTTCCTTCATTAGTAACTTTTAAGATCAACTCCCTAAGGAGGTCTTCATGTCTAATCCATGATTTAAAACCCACATTAGTGAGTCCCCTATTTAAAAACCAATCAACAATCCCATACCCTTATTTTTAAGTATGTTGGATATGCACCTATTAGAAGGATTTCAAAATGTCTCTAGCTTCATCAATAACATGCTTGATAGACCAACTTATGGGATTTTTACCATTCAAATAATTAACAATGTTCAAAGAGTCATCCTCTACCAACAAATTTTGAGCATTAATTTTATTTTCCAATCTAATCCCCCCTAAATAAGATAGAGCTTCATTCCAATGGTTCATTTGAAGACCCATATCTCCCACATAAGTGGCAATCAACTTACCTTCAAAATCTCTAATAATACCACCTCCCCCCACTACTACCAAATTTCCCTTTGAATCTTCATATAAATTTATCTCCATCCATCCCTCGGGTGGAGGTTTCCACTTTTTTATTTTTCTTATTTCATCATTGGGGTTTGGTTTCCTAAGTCTAAAGTGTTTATTTCCAATTTTGAGCTAGAATTTGGTCATAGGAGAGAATTTTTTTGGCTTTCTTGATTTGAACTACCTGTCTTTTTCTTTGATATAAATAAATATTATTTAGATATATCCTTGCTATTGCACTTATTATTCATGAACATTTTATTATTTCTTGCTCCCCAAATCCCCTATATAATGTGTGGTAGAGTTAGGTTCCATAACTATTTGAGATGAGAGTTTTTGAAAGGACAGCTCTAAGACATCCATACTTCCATAAGTGAACTAGGTTGTACCCATGAAATATTGAATTTTTACATGTAAAAACTTCAAATTTTCTATTTGAAAGAGAAATTGACTAATAAATGAAACATAGATTCATTTTCCTCTTCATACAACACACATCTATTAGTAACAATGAAACCTCTTTTCTTCATATTATCTACTGTCAAGATTTTGTTTTGAATAGAAACCCATAAGAAGAATCTAATTTTTGGAGTAATAAATTTGTCCCACACCCCTTTCTATTTAACCTTATCCTCTTGTTCCTAAGATATAAAATCATATCCTAATTTAAATATATATTGGCCATCAAAAAAATCCTTCCAGACTAACTTATCTTCACTATCTACCCTTGGGATATGGATAATACATAATAAATTATTAAGATTATCTAGCTTAAAATTATCATTCTAATTTATGATGTCCAGGCTCAACACTTTCCATTGTGTAGCTCCCTCACTTATTTGCTAATATTCAATGATATTATACCAATATTTTTGCCTTAAATTTTCTTGGAGATGTAAACCAATGTCCCTCTTAATAATCATCAACTCCATGCTCCATTTATCCTTCCAAAAATCTATTATTGTACCATCACTTAATTAACCATTTGGACCCTTCATTTATTAACTCTTTGTTAGCAATTAAAAAATTCCAAATATGAGAGCCTCTCATAAACTGATCCTTAGTTAGAATGAAAATTGGGTCCCTTCCTTCAAGATATGTAAAGGAGAGAATCATACCCTAGACTATATTCTTAGTTATAAATATCCAAACAATTTTGGAAAGTAGAGCTTTGTTAATTAGTTGTAGATTTCTAATGCCCAAACCACTATAAGATTTTTTGTTGCAAACTTTATGCCATGCTACCAAGTGAAATTTTATTTTTTCCTCTATCTTAGACCAAAGAAAATTTATTTGCATCTTGATAAGTTTATCCTCCACTCTTTTGGGCAGATTAACAAGGATAGAATGTAAACTGGGAGATTTTATAAGACACTCTTAATCAACACTACCTTCCTAGCCTGATATAAGAGTTTACCTTTCCATCCTGTGAGCCTCTTTTGGAATATTTATATCAATGGATTCCATGATGAAACCTATAGTTTATTATGCATTTATTTTTTTTATTTATAAATATTTTAAGACCATGTTATATGAAATTTTTTATTGATCATCAAAATTTTCTAAGGTTTATAGTAGATACATATTTAATGTTTAATTTTTCAATTTTTTAACTAACAATTATCTTAATATTGAAAATTAATTTTGGATAGATAATTAACAATTCTATCATGAGAATAATTTAATCAAGGTGGTGAGGAATGGTGATCATAGTAGCCTCTAAATTTTTTTGTACTGGTAAACTTATTTTCAAAGCATGTTTAGTTTTTTCCTTTTGCAATATAAGGATGCTGTGCATTAGTTGAAATATGTATATTTGAATAGGTAAAAATGACCTCAAAATAAATTAAATGTTTATGGGAATGGATATAAAATATTTTTCAAGTTGTTTCACCACATTGTTGAGGGTTCGAGTTGTACAAAAGTCGGTCTAGTCTTTACATTTATATAAACAACAAATGGGAATCCCTCTACGTTGGTGTTCATATTTTTTTTTTGTCTCTACATATAATTTAATTTGGATTCATGATAATTGTGTCTAAACTATTAATAATAATGTGATAGTGGTAACCCCCTATTATACTTGGGTGATTATGCTCTTGGGTTGTCACAACCTATTTGTAATCAAATAGCAAACACACCTTGTCATGATTATATCCTTGGTGATAGAACTACGAGATATGATTTTTACATATTTTATTTCATGTAACACTTTGGAAATTAAATGTTTGATTTAATTTTAGAACAAATTAATCATCAACATTATCCCTTTTGATAGTGATATGATAAGGGCCCTAATTAAAGATTTACTCTAATTATGTCAAAGATATTTTTATTGTCATCACCACACCATAGATTCATCATCACATAAAAAATATGTCATTCCAGTTATATTAAAAGATTTTGAAGCAATGAAATCAAAGTTATAAGGGACTTAATAGTATTAAATTGAAATCTATGTTACGATATGAAATTTGTTAGCTAATTGGACGTGTGGAACTATGTGATTAAAATTATTGATATGTCTTTAATAAAAATATCACAAGTGTTATAAGTGAATAGGTAAAATGAATTTATAATTAAAATATTGGGGTTTTAATAATAAATAATAGTCTCTAGCTATAAATCCCTATCACAAACTTACAATTGCAAAACCTATCAATGTCACTTCATAAAATGCATCACTTTCAATGTGTTGAATTAATATTAATTAAATATAATTGTCTATTGGGTTGATCAATGTATTTAATAATGTAGCATCATTGATATTATAAATATATCTCATGGATGTTGGAAATCCAACATTATATTTAATACACATATGTAATTATTAAACTACTAAATAAATTATGTGAACTTGGAACTATAATCAAGGTGTTCCTCTGAATTTACAAGGAGGGCTATGAAGAATGAAAGCATTTTATTTTCTTAAATCATAAACTCAAAATCTACCTCCTTCAATCTTCATTTTCGCTTGAGAAGAAGAATACATGTATAAAGGGTTGTTTCATGTAAAATCTTATTTTTTCTATTTTTTATTTATCATAATTTAGGAGGGTTATGCCATGGCTTCACATCCACAATGGTTGTGCATTATTTTATATTTATATTTAATTTATCTTGAAGATGCAAGTTATGGATTTCTAGTGTTTTTTTAGTTTATTATTTTAAAATATATGGGAAATTTAAAGCATGTAGGCACCTTATAGCCATGGCACACTTATGGTTCCTTGTGGCCTAGTCATTTGGCACACTAAGTGGTTGTGATTGTTATTGTTATATCACCCATCCTCTATATATTCCTTTTATTAAGTCACAATCACCAATAAAAATGGATTCCATATTGTGGTCTCATTATAATTTTAATCAATCTCTATTAAGCATTGTTATTATGTATTTAATCGTTGATTGAGGGTTAATTTGTAAAATTACAAATATGGCTAAGTAATTCAGTGAGGGAAAGGGAACTACTTATTAAATTTGAATGAGAAATTGGTGTTTCATTTGATGGACGTGTGTTTTGGAATAAATGAAAAGCATATATCTTATTATAAGAATGAATTAGAAAAGTGGCACCATGATTTGAGTTTTCAATTGGGTTCGCTAATCATACAAAGCAACATGATCCTAGAAGTGGAAGAAAATAATCCAAGGGGATAAGGTTATGATAATTTAACCTATAAAATCTTGTTTCTAAATTTATTTTCTGACATTCTACGTTTTCTATTGATAATGATTTATTCTAGAATTTATTTTCAATCCATACCTCAAGCAACCCAAAATAATTTTAATTCTACTATAATTTATATTATTCAACTATTGAGTTTTTTCCCTTTGTTCATTATAACTATGTTTATCTTGAATTGCTGATGTCATGTGTTATATTCACTGTACTCTTTTAGTGAATATCACCTTATGGAATTAATTTTTACTTTGGATTTGTATTTTTTTCTCATTATTCAATATAAAATAAATAAATAAATACACATTTTAAATATAAATATGACAATTGAATATCAAATAAATCCTTTGTCTAGTAGATACAATTAAAACCACCTATTTATATTTAAAAATGCAAATGATGTCAAGAAATGTCTCTCTTTCAAAAATGAATTTTGTGCTGATAATAAAGCTATATGTCATGTATATCCATCCCTAATATCATATATACACAAATTCATGCATCTCGTAAGTCCCACTCCAAAGTTCCACATGATTACAACTAATTAAAAATTATTAAAAAATAGAAAAAAATGCTTTTAAAAATTAAAATAATACAAAAAAATACCTACCTTATTAAAATTATCTTAAAAAAAAAATCTCTAAGAGAATTTTACTTGAGCAGTGGGACCAAAATATCAAACTTTTCATAATTATGAAAAATGGCAAAGTAACCACTTGAGTTGTTGGCAAGTCACTTTCAAGTCCCACAGTTCTCATTTATACATGTTTAAAGGCCAATCATAATTTTAATGTGCATGGTATATATCCTTATACCCACTTTATAATTAAAAAAATGAATAAAAAATTAAAATATTAAATCATTTACATGCTTCCTCAAAAGAAATGTTATACATTAGCAATTCACTAAAAAAGGTGTAATAAAGACATGGATGGAGGCAAACATACCCTTAAAGGAGAGAATGAAACTCAAAACGAGAAATATAAATTTGAATAAAATAGAATTGAAAAATCTAAAGAGCATATGAAGATATCTAGAAAAAATAAAATGAAGATAAATAAATATTAAAAGTATAATTACATAATAAAGAGTGAGGTAGATAGTTGAGATGGAATTATAAAAAAGGTGTAATGAAGGTGTGGATATAGGAAAAGATAACATCGGAGGAGAGAATGAGACTCAAAATAAGAGAGATAAATTTGAAGAAAATGGAATTGGAAAATCAAAAGAGCATATGAAGGTATCTATAAAAAAATGAAAAATAAATATTAAAAGTATAATTGTAATAAAGAGTGAGGTAGATAGTTGAGAGGGAATTATAAAAAAATGGAATGTAGCATTAATTATATATATATGTATATAAATAAATATTCATAAGTGACAATCTAATAGTGATTCTATTGACAAAAGTAAATTTCTCTGGAAAAGAGGAAGACAATCACCCCATCGCAACATACCATATATACACTGAACTCTAAACATATTTGTTGGCATTATATTAAACTTGTAGAAAAATTTCAACTTCATGAAGAAAGAAAAAGGTTCCAAATTGTATAATGTTTTCTTGAGGAAAAAATACACAATGGATCATTTTTCAAGTTTTTCAAATGAATGATTGATCTTTAAAATTATGGACAGAGTGTATGAAAACAATGAATAATAATTTTACGAGGTAAAAAAGTATAACATGAGGAATATGTTTTCAATTATATTATTTTTGAATTATTTAAATATTTTAAATGATCTAATATTATAAATAAATATTGGAAAATAAAATAAGGAAAAACCCAAAAATATAAGATTGGATTCAGTCAACAACTAAGGTATATTTATTGGATTCACATCTTTAAAAAATTGATAGAGATTTTTATGAATGTATGTTAAGCATATAATGAGTATATTTTTTATTTGATAAGGTAAACCTAGGTTTTATAGGGACTAAAACCATAAAAAGTGAGATAAAGAGTTATGACTAGGCCCCAAATGGCCAAATGAGCAAAAGAGAAAGGATAATTAGTAAAAAATGAGAACAAACATAGAAAAAACACATTAATTAGGGGGACCCTCTTGGGTGTCCTTCATAGCAAAAATATCCTTTGTCAAGATGCTAGACTTATCTTTTGAGTCCTTTTCTTTGGTATGATTCTCGAGACCCTCAACTTGTTCACCAAGGAAATCATCGTTGGGCACTTCCTACCTTTCACCTTGGGGAAGGGATGCTTTAGGGGGACCCTAAGGGGGATTTAGGAATCTTAGGGGATTTGAAGACCATGGAAAGGGGAGTGGGTTGGGTAGACTACACCAACATTTGGACCATGGACTATGCCACTTGGTGGAGATCATTCCAATCTTGAATCAATTTAGCCAAATCAAAACCCACCTATTGGACCTTTACATTGAAGTTTTCCAGCATTTATTTGTTTTTCTTATACTTAGCTACTTTAATGGCCTTTCCCTTCTAATCAAAGGTGGAAGGAGTACTAAAATTAATGGGTTTGGGTTCAGGGATAAGCAATATTTTAAGGGGAAGGTGATCAGGAGTGGATTTGGACAAACTGTTATGAGGAGAGTATTCTGGGGTAGGGGGATATCACAAAAGGATCCTCCTCTAGGGGGTCCTCTAGGGAGTCCTAAGAGGTTGATCCTTCTAAGGGGACATTTTTACCAAGTAGGGTTTGGCCATGTTTTACCAATAGAAAGATGAGGCCTTGGTGCAAGATCGGGTTAGTGTCATTTACCTGATGAAGGAGGACTATGATTTCTAAGGATTTTAGGAGAAAATAGGGAAGGTTGATACTAAAAATGATGAAATTATTGATCAAAATGAAATGGTGTGATAAAATCAAGGTGTAATTACCTTCTAGGTCATGTACCTCATGACCTATAAGTAGACTTCAAGCTAATACTTGGGCAGGTTAGCACAGGGAAATCCCTTCTTCTCAATTTGTAAAAATTCATTAGTTTGAAAGAAGCATTATGAGGATTATTGCTTCTTATATTGATCCTTTTATTCTTTAGCACCACTACAGGCCATGCCCATGACATCTCCTCTAAACTCCTTAGAAACATTTATGGAGATCCCCCTCATGGAAACCTTTCTTTTTGTCCAAGTAGCTACAAAGTCTCTGACCACCAAAGGATTATGTTTGGTCATAACCTCCATGTACTTAGTTAATCCTCCCTTTTTAAGCTTTTTACACACTTTTTTTTTCTCTTAAACATCTTTACATGATGTTGGCTCCAGTTGGTTTCTATTGCCACCCATGTTGTCTGGAGTAAGTTGAGGGTTTAGGGTGATGGATAAATGGCTAGGGATTGTGTTATGATGAATTATTTCCAAATCCTCCTTATCATAATAGCATCCCATTACCTTGAAATGAATGTATGTTTGAAAGGTCATGATTAGGCCCTTCAAGATGAAAAGTTGTACGTGTGATGACATGATAGAATTAAACAACATGCATACCTTCCACATGGATGACACTAAGAATCTTAACAAGGATGCTAACTTAATTATAATATATATTTAAACCTTAGAGATGCACTCCAGTACTATCTAGGGTGTCAGCTACCGCATTACCTTCCCTATAAGTATGGTTGAGTTTAACTTGTGGAATTGTGTGAAGAATAAGCTTCGTATCTTTGATCAAATCCTTAATATTATGTGAAGGAGTGGTTTTTTATTACAAGGAATTTAGAATATTTATCAAATTCCTTTCTATAATTATTCTACTCTAGTTAAGGCTTTGTGCTAGCTAAATTCCCCAGAGAGCTGCTTTAGCTTTAACCAGATGGTTAGTCTGCTTACCCATGGGGCCCATATAGGCCACCAACATTTCACCTTTAGTATTTATTATAATTCCCCCTCCACCAATAGGGCTTGGGTTGCCTTTAGAGGCCCCATAAAAATTCAATTTTATCCACCCCTCTAGGGGGATTTCTATTTGGTTTGCTTGCATATGATGTCTTTTGAGGAAGAGCTGATATCTTGTTGAAGATCCCAATTGTTAAGAATAAGTCATCCCAAAAGGGGGGAAGGATCCTTATCCTTAGGAGGAAATGCCTTCAAATTTTTGGAAATGGCTTGCAAAAGCTTAGGGAAGATATTCTTCCACTGATGCCTTTTGTTTTGAAACAAGTTGTCATTGTGAGCTTTCCAAATGCACCCAAACTAGTGGGGAAGTGCAAGGCACCAAAGGAAATTCAAAGAAAGGATATTACATGGGGGATTCAATTTTAAAATGAGATAAAAAATGCTGTTGGGTTTGACCCAAGTCATGTTGAAGCGACTAAGAATCTCATTAAATAAATTCAGCTAAAGGGGAATTCTAGAAAAAGGTTCTGAGTGGAATCTTCTATATTTTTACAAATCAGACATCTATTGGGGATGGTTAATCCCCTTTTGGTGATATTTTATACTTTAAAAATTGGTTTTGAGTAGCTAGACAAAAGAAGTTAATCTTGGGGGTTAGATGCTTTACCCAAAAGTTTTTCTAGTAGTCCCAGTTACTATCTAGATTAAGTTTAATAACATGACCTGAGGACACCAAATACTCTCCATTATCTTCTGGTCTCCAGATGAAATGATCATCTTTTTGAACCAAATGGATATGAATATTGATAAGACTTTAATCAAGATTATGAATAGCTTGTGATTTATCTAAGGGGAGTCCTTTGTTAGGTATAACTTTCCAACACTTCCTTCCATCCTTGTTTTCCCAATAATCCTTGATCTTCGAGCCCCATATTTGCTTGAGTTGATTGTACCAACCGGCCCATGTCTCTTATAATGAGATGGGGTGGGAGATAACCATGCATCCTCCCAAAAGTCAATTTTCTCACCATTTCTAATTTTCCATAAGATGCCTCTTTTGAGAAGGTTTTTGTAGCTAGATATGGCCTTCCACAAGGTGGAACCTCTAGGAGGTCCTTCCTCCCATAGGAAGGCATCCTCTTCCACACCTTCTAGGTGTTTAGCCTTAAGAATTATTGTCCATTCACCTTTATCCTTCATTACATGCCAACCCATTTTTTCCAATAAGGCTCTATTCATGGAGTTTATGCTTTTTAGACCAAGACCTCTGTTAGATTTGGGGAGACATACCTTTTCCCAAGAAACTAGATTGAATCTGAATCTTTCTTCAATTCCTCTCCAAATAATTTTTTTTTGGATTTTCTCTATTTTAAAAGCTACATTGGTTGACATTTTGAAGATTGACATAAGATAAACAAGAATGCTTTGAATTGAAGCATTTAAAATTTGATATTTACCTACTTATGTGAGTAGGTGCCCCTTCCAACCTACTAATTTATTTTAGATTTAGTCAATCAGGGGATTTTATAGATGGGATTCCATTTTCCCAGTAAAGAGGGGGATACCCAAATGGTTAGCTGGAAGATTTCCCACTTGATAGTCCAAGATTTTAAAAATCCTTGTTTGTTGGGTGGGAAACATGTTTAAGAAGAAAAGGAAGCTTTTTTGAAAGTCAATGCATTGATTAGACACTTTTTCATAATTATTGAGGATGTATTTGAGGCTTTTTACTTCCCTAGTTGAAACATCACCTAATATGATAGTGTCATCTATGAAATACTGATGGGTGATAAGATATATATTATAAGCCATTGAGATACCCATAATTAGGTCCTGATTACAAACTCATCTCAAGCTTCTCCCCAATGATTCTACTAATATGATGAAGAGGTATAGGGAAAGGGGATTTCCTTGTCTTAGGCCTTTAGAAGCATGGAAAAATCCTTTTGGGACCCCATTTATAATTATGGATAATTTAAGGAAATAATTGCAATTCCAAATGATTTTCTAAGTGTCATGATTAAATCCAATATTTTCCAAAAGCTAAAGTAGAAATCTCTAGGAAACTTGATCGTAAGTTTAGACATGTCCAGTTTAAGTAGTGTACCTTGCCTGGAGGATTTAGTGATGGAATGAATCACTTCATAAGTTATTATAATTCCATCAAAAATTTATCTGTCATCTATAAAAGCCCCTTTTTATTCCTTGATGATAGAATCTAAGAAGAGTTACATACACTTGACCAGAATATAAGATCAAATCTTATAAATGGTGTTACAAAGACTGATGGGCCTAAAGTCTTCGATGTTATCTTCCCCTTGGTTTTTAGGAATTAGGACTAGGAAGGTATTATTTATTTCTTTTAGGATAGATTTGGATTGAAATAATTCTTTAATTGCTTCTTTAACTTCCAGGTCAATAATATCCCAAAAATTTTGAAAAAAAGGGAGGGAAGCCATCTAATCCCAAGGCCTTCAATCCATCCATAAGAAAGACCACACTTTTTATTTCCTTGTCAGAGGGGATTTAGATGAGGGAGGGATTATCTATAGCTATGAATACCCTATCAAATTTTGATAAAGTCAAGGAGACTAGAGAAATATCAAGCTCACCATCTTTTGAGAGAAGCTTCTTAAAAAAATTGATGATATGTTGAGAGATAAACTCTTCATCTTTATTGGTGGTTCCATCTTCCATTTGTAGTTGAGGGATTTTGTTGTAAATCCTATGCCTAGAAACTAAATAGTGGAAAAATATGGTGTTTTTATCCCCTTCTTTTATCCATAAACATCTAGATTTATGTTTCCAGTAATCTTCTTCTTTTGCTTCCAAGTTGTGAAAATTACATAGGAGTTATTTTTCCTTCTTAACCATATGTTCATTGTAGTCTCCTAAAAAAATAAATTCTTCAATGGTAGAGAGTTCTACCTCAATGGACTTTTTTTGAAGGAAAATGTCTCTAAAGACTTCCTTATTCTATATTTTCAGCTTATTTTTCAAGAAGTTAAGCTTTTTAGTGAGAATAAACATGGTTGATCCTAGAAAGGGTTCCTTCCACCAATATTTCAAAGAATATATGAAGCTAGGATGGTGATTCCACATACTTTAAAATCTAAATGGGCAGAATTTGGGTTTAGATATTTTATCAGCTTTGAATATCATATGATTATGGTTAGATCCAATTCTGAGTAGAGAAGAGAGACTATTGGAATAGAGGATATCCCAATTTAGGGAGATCAAAAATATATCAAGGTGGACTTGTATCAATTTTTCTCCCATCCTTCTATTGGACCAAGTATAGGGGATTCCATTTAAGTCCACATCAACTAAACCTGCATTAGAGATGAAGTCATTGAATTCAAGCATGTTGTTAGTGAGGTCAGAAATGCCTCCTTTTTTATCCCCTGGCCAGAGAGAATTGGTGAAATCTCCTACCATAATCTAATTCAAATCAAGGTAGCCTTGATGAAATTCCACAATGGCTTTCCATAACATATTTATGGTATATTTATAATTAGGGGCATAAATATTAGTGAGGATCCATTTGTCCTTACTAGCAGTGTTAGTGAATAAATTAGAAATTTGGTTGAAGGATTTCCAAATCAGGTCTCCTTCTAATGTGTTGGGGTTTCAAAAAATGGCTAATCATATTGAGGCACCTATACATTCTGAGGTGAGAACTTGGGTATTTTTCCATATTTTGGCCATGCTAATTTTAAAACTAGAGTTATTAATTTTAGTTTCCTTCAAGAGCAAAATATAGGGGTTCACCCTTTTTACTATATTATAAAGATTCTTTTGTTTATTAGGGTTATTTAGACCTTTGATATTCCAAGAAGGAACTTTCATTTAGAATATTGAAGTACTTTAAGAGTTTGTTGGGAGACATTAAAAATATCTTTGGTAGTTTCCAAAGTTTGAGTTAAGAGACGAGGAGATTTACCCATCGGCTTAGGGGTGACCCAAAGATTGACTTTTTTCTTGCCTCTTTTAGATTTGGGATAAATCACTTTCCCTTCATCTAGGGGGGTCCCAAGAAGGATATAGGGGGTTAGAAGAGATATTACCAAAAAGAATAATAGATGGGGAAGGGCGGGGATAAGGGATGGAAGGGCCCTTAAGGGAGAGGGGTGGATGAACCCAACCTTTCAAAGAGGTGGCTCTTGTGAGCAAGGGCTTGGGCAGATGCTAATGGGGTAAAGGGTATCAAGAGGTGGGTAGGAAGAAGAGGATGAGAGGGGGGAGAATTAGGGGAGAAGGGGAGGGTGCTCAAGGGGAGAAAGAGGGGGGGGTGGAAGAGCCAAGGGGGGAGAAGTGGGGAGGAGGGAAATCAGAAGCTAGGGGGAAGAGAAAGAAATATTTCCAGGGGAAGGGTAGGCACAGGTGATAGGGGGAGGATAACAAAGGGGGAGGGAAGAAGAATGAGGGGGAAGAGAGGTAATAATGGAAGACATAGGAACACCTAGGGGGAGGGGGGAGAATGGGATTGGGGAGAGGGATGAGGGGAGGGGGTATAGGGGATAGGCCCAAACTACTAGGGGAGTGAGGAGGCTCAAAGTAGGAAAAGAAAGAAGAGGGGAAAAAGGGTTAGATCATTCCATACCTACCAGAGTCTTTGAAGAGTGAGAGGATGACACAATTTGAGGTTGAGCATGGAGAACTAGGCTGGTTGAGGTAGAGACCCATAAAGGAAAAAAAGAAAAAGGGATGACCTTCTTGTTAGTTTTAGCTAAGGAGGTACCTTTAGGATTGTCAAAAATTTGATTCTTTATAGGTTCATGAGGAGAGCCAATACTTAGTGGGTGCTTTGAGAAAGAAACATTATATGAGGCACTAACTTTATATCAACACTGAAAAGGAGCTT
Source organism: Torreya grandis (assembly GCA_037957365.1). Lineage (NCBI taxonomy): Eukaryota > Viridiplantae > Streptophyta > Pinopsida > Cupressales > Taxaceae > Torreya > Torreya grandis. The sequence continues at coordinate 36,737 of JARHVA010005661.1, forward strand.
TTGAAGGATGGCCTTTTTTTGGGTAGTCATGTAGTGAGTGACTAGGAATGTCACATCTAGGATAAATGATAAAGTTATTTTAGTAAATAATGCTATGAGACCAGATCTCATACTTAGATTTTATCTTGATCTCATGGAGGGGTTTATTAACTAGTAGGAAGATGTGGACATGAGCTACCACCATCCTCCAGTGAGAGAGAGTGATCGAGTCAATTTTAATGGGTTGACCCAGGGCTCTAACAATGCCAAGAATGATTTTAGGGTGCCAATAATCTAGAGGGAGCTTAGGTAGGAGGACCCACATAGGGACATTGTCCAAGTTATTGGAGTTGAGATAAGATTCAACTTTACATCTCCTAATTGAAACCCCTATCTTCCCTATAAACTAGGGGCCTTTTGAGAGGGCCTTGATGCAGTCTTCTTATAGAGAGAAGTTGGTAAGAAAAAAACCTCTAGCTAAAGAGATAAACTCTAAGTGGCCCTTTGATTTTCATTTTTCTTTGGCCCATTTATTGAAGATGTCAATGTTTAGATAGAAATTATTTACTCTAGAAAGAATAAATTTGTCCAAATCCATGTCAGCTTGTTCCTTAAAATATTTTAGGACCAGGATGAAGGTGTCGTTATCCTAAAAAACTAGGAAAATGTGGTTTCCTAAAGTAACTTGGCCCACCAAATCTAGGCCCTTTACTAAATTAGCCCATGAGGGTTTTGGAAGACTGGTGTCCAAATATTCCTAAGGAAAAGGAATACTTGGGACTGTCAAGATTGAAACTGGCAAGAGAGGACCATTGTCCTAGGGGCCTAGGGGATGCAACATGTTGTGAGCGCTTTCACTTTAAGTATATAATGAGTATACTTAAAATGATATATATTTTTCATTTGAATAATATAATAAATTTAAATAAAAAATTATTTATTTACTTATACATTAAAATTATTTAATATTTATATAATTTCATGTAAAATTCATGGTTGTTGGGTGTCAATTCATGGTCTTGTATGTTTTAGAAAAAAGTTCTATTTTATTACATTTAGGTTTTTTGTTTCATTTTAGTTTGAATTTAGATACAATTAAAACTTATAATAAATATAAAACCTTCATAACACCATATTATTTTTAAAAATAATTAGTTGTGTGTGTGTTTTATACATAATTTATGATTATATTAATATATATACTGATGTAATAGCTATATAATATATTATCAATAATAATATTTTACTATATTATAATTAAAAATATATATTATCATAATATATATATATATATATATATATAAAATATCATATACATGTATAATCAATAATAATATATATTATTATGTATGATGGTTCGACAAGCTATAAATTTTAATTAATAATTTCCATCGCATGTCAATATAGGATTAGATTATAGTCATAGGATGATGGGGAATAACATTCAATGACGAGATGAGACAATGCTTAAATTTAAGACATTTAGAGTGCAAGTTTTGATATCTACATTCTATATTTGATTTAAAATAACTACGTTTACATGGAGTCCAAGAAAATTAAAGCTACCCAAACTAATAATAATATCTAAAATAACAATTAGGAATATTATTGGGATATAATTCTCTTGGACATAATGACATTTTCTTCCCTAACCATGATTTTTGTTGAGCGTTCCTTAGGTCTAATTGCATTAGCACTGCCATGTGTGGTGAATTATTCAGTTGTCCCACTAGTACAATTGGGGGAGAAAGTGATCTCAAAGGAGGAATTAAATGTATACACTAATATCATCTATCACTTCCACAAAATTTGGCCTTCTTTTTTTCTCTTCATGAATGAAATTTTGAACATCGGAAACCTTTACTCTCAAGGATTTTTCTTTATGATTTGAGACTTAGATATAGACCTAGCAATCCTTATTTGTAGAGGCCCTTATTCTTTGGATTGATACCACATGCCAAGTAACCCATATTGTACACCAAACCCAAATTCATCATGGTGGTTGTATATACATGGCCTGCATATCTCATTATAAAGGGGTCCATAGCTTGCAGGATGGTGGCATCTTTGATTTGTCATTATGTTATTAAATTATAGATGATTTGATAATAACATGTCTCCACATCTAATGTGTAGATAAAATCATGATACAATGTCACTAATCTAGGTACAACACATTGATGTCCCAGAGTCTATCTTCTTTCTTTCATTCATCAATGTTGCCAATATATTTGCATCTTGGTTTAAACAAGAAAAAAAATTGACCCAATAGAAGGATATGTGTCAAAATGATTTACCATAAATAAAGAGAATAGACCAATGAATAAATAAATAAAGTGCATATGGAAAATTATACAATAAAAGAGACCAAAATAACAAAATTTAAAAAAAATAGAATACTATATTTCATTCGTCTTTCCTTGCACCATCAGGGCAATTACTAGTTATAAGATTTATATGAATGGATATTGGCTCTAATTTCATGTTACATCTTAACTCTTATTTTCAAAAATATATTTATCATTTAATTTTTAGTTTTGGATGGGTATTTATGGGTTTTTATTTTTGTCTACTTGATTCATCTATTGCATCTTTTCCCTAAAGACATATGTTTTTACTTTACATTGTAATGATTTGTTTGTTTATTGTTAAATAGGTGATCCATATTTTATTATTTTTGTGAGATTTTATATTTTTTAGGATATATTTTGATTTTAGGAAGCATTTTTACATCTCTCTATTTGTTTCATATTGTAGATATTTGTCTTTTTTTTCCATTTCACCGTAGTGTACTTAATAGATAAATACAACCATGAAAAGGATTTTTGATTAATTTTGACTAGATATAGTTTGATAGTTTTGTTTTATTATTTCACCTACAAACATAATAATTTTGTTTTTTTTATTCCCAAAAATATGCCTTCACTTACCATTGCATGAACAAAGAGGGACTGATATCAATTACAAATGCATTTTAAACCTTATAAAATTAAAACTATAACATGTTTTCTTTTTTACCTTTGATTATGACACCCTTAACATTATATCTTCTTATGAGTACTGAGGTTATAGGATGGAATTTGTGACCTTTATCTTTCATTCATTAATTATTAATATCTAGTTAGGTTTACCTAATTAGGATGAAAAGGTTGACCCTTCCTAATTATAGGGATAATTATGGTTGATCAAAGCTCTCCCAAATCATCATAACTTATATTATTAAATTAATTAATTAATTATTTTTTATTATTAGAGGTTTTCCCCTCGAAGTGGTTTATATTTGAATGTGTAAACACATAAATTAGTGTTTAAGCTAAAACAGTGCAGTTGTGACTACTCTTTTGACAGACTTAACTCATGACCTATTTTAGGGCCTTTTAACCATTTCATTCAATTTTTAGGGGATGAATCACTCCTTCAAGCAACCCAAATTAGTCTAAAATATCCTTATCCAAATAACTTAGCAACCTAATCTCACTAGAAAATTAAATCATACCTTAATCTTAGTAACTTTGTCCATTATGATAATAACACCCTATTACGACAATAATACAACCCACTATTTTTATATTTTACTAGTAGTGTCCTCCCAATAATCAATGACTATTTTCAAAAATTAAAAAGTTATTTAAGTGTCATCCCACAAGTTTAGGAATCCCCATTTGAAATAATTCAAAAAATATAACAATAAAAGCACATTACAAACCATTTTACACACAAAGGGCTTCCACATTGAAAATTACCTGAATTATAATTGCACATTGAGATTAAATTCCCAATTTATTCCAATTATTAACACATACAACCATATATCCCTAAGCTAAAGTTTGAGTACAAATTTAAGGTCACAATTCATGGTTGAATTACTTAATAACATCAAAATTGCACCAAAATGTAGAAATTTGCCCTAGTTTCACACACAACACCATAACATGGGATAACTATGTGGAATTTTATCCCTCTTAAGAGTATTGGTATGTAGGCATCACTGAACATTGAAAGTGTTGAGGTCAAGAAAAAATTCAAACATTGTCTTCTTTTCACTCCATGATTAGATTTTGTCATATTATCTATTGATATAAAATTTTCAAGTGGAAAACAAGTTATGTAGTGGTCCTCACATCAAATCATAAGCTATTGCATAGCCCATAGAATAAATAGGTGAAGGCACATAGAACCTAGAAATATTAAGGCCCTATTTTTTATTAGACAAGATTTCCCTCTTCATACAATAGTGCCCCATGACTATTTAATTACAAGGTATTTATCTAAGAACCCTACCATCTCCTCTTCAAGTTCTACACTTAGTCAACATAGTCATCTTATCAATCTAAGATCCAAAATCAACCCACATATTAGTTTTCAAGCTATGTTTATATTTCTTTCTTACACTTTTCATATTTAGTATATTTATAAATTTAGTAAGTTCCAAGTCAACTTATGTCATTTATTTCATATCTATAGTTATCTAATTTTGTACATTAGTTTTTCATATTTAGTTAACCTTATATTTCCTATGTTGGCCAAAATTTTATAAAACATATTGGTGAACGCTATTATTGTTGAACATTGTGATCCCTAATTTTCCCTAAGGTTTTTCCTTCTAACATTTTATCCTCTTAGGGTTTCAAATTAAATTATGATTTCCTTATCTTATAGGATTTTTTGTTATCATTATTATGTCTATATTTTCTTTTTTTCATCTTAGTATTTGGAAAAATGAAAATGGATAAAAAATCATTTCTTCCTCCCCCTAAATCTCAAGAGGGTGATATTTATTTTTTCTCTAACCAGGTCCATGTTATCACTAATACAAGGGGTAAGGTATCCCATCATATATTTCCAAAATAAGGTAACCAAAATATTCTTAGTCAATCCCATCCACCTCCCACATCTCCTCTTGATGGTGTGTGTACGCATATTCAATCCAAAGTACATAGGGATTATGCTTGTGAATCCCTTAAAGATAAAATCATCAATATGGGAAAAGATAATAGAAAATTTGAAAAATAAAAATTATTATTTCATTTCAAAGATAAAATCATTGAAAAATAAGCTCACATATGCCAAGAATCCATTATTTTTTACTATTGATCATGCATTTGTATCTTCATCTACCAATGTTATTCCTAATAAGACTTGATATCAAGATTGTAATTTAAAACAAAATGTTTTCATAATTTTTTGGTTTGTTTTCTTAAAAAAAATAACTTAATAAAAATAAAAATGATATAAGGTTTTGAAATAGGAATACCTATGATGGGGATGCACACCATTGATCTATCAAGGTGGGAGCTCCTTTTTGGTTAGAAAGGACTACCTACACAATAAAGACAAATTTGACAAGATTGGATTAATAAAATAGATAGGTGGGTTTCCTAGTATGAGACCAGTCCCAAGAAGTGGTACACTTCTTTGAAAGGATGTTAACCCACTATTTTACGAAATCAAGTGGACAAATCCAATAAATGAGATAGAAATCATTTGAAAGATATTTGATAAGATAAATGCATATAAATTATGTAAGATAGATGGATGAGATAAACAAGATAAATAGATATAGATATTTTTATTAATATTAATTTAATTTTTTAACATAGACTCAAGTTGTAGATAAAAAATTAAAAACATAGGGATTGATGCTAATTATCTCAGAATCAATATCAATTACGTTGTCAGTGTCGATCTAGAAAGAATCATGGTCGATCCTTATAGTGGGTACTAAAAGACTCAAAAAGGTACCTAAGGAAGGATTTTATAGATATTAAAAATCTCTTAAATTGATCACTAATTTATGTAAATAGACTTAAAATATAAAACACAATAGAATGGAATAATATAGTAATTTAACACTAATAAAATACACAACAAACTTACCTCTACAAAAGCTTCCCAAGCTTCAAAAAAATACCTCATGCATAGAAATATTGTTGGCTTTGAGAAGAGTGTGGGTAGACTAAAATTGGGATAACATTAATTTGTAGTGCACTAGGTAAATTTTTTCATAATTTTGATGTAAAAAAATCAATATGCCTAACCTGAAGTTGGCCTAACTATAAATAAATGTCGATCCTAATAGGATCAATGATGATCGTAGGAAACATCATTGATTTTGTCTAAGTTTGATTTATTGGTTCCAACAACTCAAGATCTTAGATAAAATCCTAGGTCAAATTGGTTTCAATGGGTATTATGTATGGGAAGGTTCTTAGGAAGGTTAAAACAACTTACCCACATTAGGCTTGGAGAGATTTAACTAGGATTTAGGGATAGTAAACTAGTTACTTAGGTAAAATGGTAATTATTTATATTATTTAGATAATGTTAAATGGTAAATAGTAAAAATAAATTAAATGGTGTAAGAAAGATAGGGAAGGGGTAAGACAAATTTATTCATAATAAAATGGTGTAAATTTATAGTGTCTACATCTTCCCCTTTTTGATGAGTGGTTTGTGATAACCTACCACGAGACAAAAACTAGGTTGGGTCTAATGCCCTAGGTTTTAATGAGGATGTATTGCTCCTCAAATTGGGAGCTAGTGAAGGATAATGAGGTGGATATGGGATTGAAAATGAATTTGTAATGGAGAGGTTAAATAGAAAATAAACATTTAATATGTAAGGATAGGCATGAAGTGTAATACTACACTATCAAGATATAAGATATCCTGAACAAGAATTTGTTAGAAATATTGTCATTGATGTCAAAGGTATAGCATTATTGGTGATAAAGGCCCCATTACATTTAATAGTGTTTGTAATAAATATATCTTGGCTAATGTGTGTTAATATTTATTTAATATTAATGAATATATTTTTAGTTGCATATGAGACAAAAGAAGGGCCCATGGAGAAGTCAAAGAGCCACAGGGTAAAGACAAAAGAAGGATGGGACACATTTTCCCATGAAGATTCATCTTGGGGAATTAAAAGAGTCACCAAGTGAAGAAAAAAGAGGAAGGGCACAATTTCTCATGAAAGGACACTTTGAGGAATATGAAAGTCACTAAGATAAGGACAAAAGTGGGAAGGACATTTTTAGTCATGAAGGGTCACCACATGACTTTTCAAAGGCAAGAATATGAAGGGTCATACAAGTTTGGTGCCATTTTCCATGAGGATTGAAGGGTCACAAAGGGGGAAGGCCAAAGGTCATTTGGAAAGCTATAAATAAAGGCTTGAGAAGCCATTTGTAATATGAGAGATAGAGGTTGATTTGATATTGTAATATCTAGCTTAGAAGAGCAATTGCGAGAGATGAATATGATTTGTATTTGTTATATCTAGCTTAGAAGAGAAAAGGTGAGAGAGAGAGGAAAGAGATGTTGCAATGAACTATCATTTGTTGAGACAGAAACATTGAGAGATAGGTGTGTGGTATACACAAAGGGGTTAGTGCTCCTGTGGTTTGGTGATCATGAATTGTTGCTAGGTTAGTGCTCGGTAAAGGGGTTGGTGCTCTCGTGGGTTGGTGCTCACAAATTTTTGTTGGGTTTGTGCTCCTGTGGGTTGGTGCTCACGAATAGTTGTTGGGTTGGTGCTCAGCAAAGGGGTTGGTGCTCCTGCAAGTTGGTGCTTGTGAATATTGTTTGGATTGGTGCTCATTCATATACTTGAGATTATTCTCTATGGTTTTTCCCACAAAAGGTTTCCATGTTATATCTGGTCTCTCTCTCTATCTTGTGTGGTGTTTATTATTTGAGTTTTATTGTATATATTAAATGTTTGATTAAGTGGAATTTGGTTAAGGGAATGTTTTATAAGATATATGATATACTGATTCATCCCCCTCTCAGTATATCCCATGCTTAATAATTGGTATAAGAGCAAGTTTCTTCAAAAAAGTTTTACAGCTTGAAGGTAAATTGGGAAAGCACGATGGTTGGGTCACAAGAAGGATTTTCTACAAATACAGCACCTTTGTTTGATGGGATGAATTATGCTGTTTAGAGCATGAGAATAAAGGTTTATTTAATGGCCCTTGGATTCAACATATGGAAAGAAGTGGTGGAGGAATATGAAGATCCATAGACATCTGTAATTACTCCAGCAAAAAAGAAGGTAAGTGAATGTAATGATAAATCTTTAAATGTTATTTTATGTCGTTTATGTGAATCTGAATTTATTAAAGTTATGCAATGTAAATCTGCTCATGAAACTTAGGTAAAAATTGAGAATATTTACAAAGGTGTTGGAAAGGTTCAACAAGCTAAGCTATAGACTTTTAGAAGACAGTTTGAAAGTTTGAAGATGGAAGAAGAAGAAGATATAGCAAGTTATCTCTTACGAGTTGATCAAATAGTAAATCAAATTCAAGGTCTTGGAGAAATGTTGGAAGAGTCAATGGTGGTGAAAAAGGTTTTGAGATCTCTACCAATGAGATATGATGCAAAGGTTTTGGCAATCGAGGAGATGAAGAATTTAGCCAAGCTAAAGATGGATGAGCTTCATGGTATTCTCACGGCATATGAGATGTGGACAGAACAAGATAAACCTTCAAAGATAGAAGTGGCTTTCAAGACATCAAAGAAAGAGAAAGCTAAGATTAAAGAATCAAGTGATAGTTCTAGTGATGATGAAGAAGATAATGGAGCACTTTTCATTCACAATTTGAAAAGGGGAATAGGTAAATATCAAGGAAAATTACCTTTTAAATGTTTTAATTATGGAAAGATTGGACATTTTTCATCTAGATTACCAAATAAGGGTAATGATGATGAAGAAGAAAATCCTACATACAAGAAGAATTTCAAAGGCAAATCTAAGAAGGGATTCGAGAATAAGAGCTTGTATTCTAAGGATCCTAGCTCAGTCAAAGATAGTGGAGTCAGCGATTCAGAAGAAGAAGAGATTCTATTCATGGCCATACATGAATATGATCAAGAAGAAGAGGAGGAGGAAGATGAAGTAAATATGGAAGGAGAGATCATTTGTGCCTTAGAAGAGTTAGAATCTATTCAGAAGAAGAATCAAAGATTAAAGTGCCAGATTGAGAAAAATGAAAAGGAGTCAAAGGAAATTATTGATGATCTAAAAACACACTTGGAAGAAGCCAAGAAGAATGAAGAAGATCTCACAGCATAGTTGGAAATAACAAGAAAAGAATGTCAAAGGTATGTTATTGAAATTTCCTCTTTAAAAGAAGATATTGAGAAAGCAGTCAATAATAAAGTAGTTAGTGATTCAAAATTTGAGGATAGCACTAACATGCTGAATAAGATATTGGAAAGTCAAAAATCAAATTTAGATAAGGCAAGGATCGGATTTGAAAATAAAAAGAGCTATGTTGAAGCTCTTAAAAAAGAGGAAACAAAAAGGGGAGAAGTAAAAAATATAGAGAACATGTCAAACAGAGAAGGATGGAAGGAACAAAGCTACAAAAGGCAATCAGGTCAGAGATATACAAACATGTCTTATTTTTATGGCTATTATTTTTATTGTAATGGATATGGTACAAGAAATTTTAATGTAGAAAAAGAGATAATAATTTCAGAAATAAGGAGAAGGAAAGTCAAGTAGAGTCAAGCAGAATCCATAACTCTTTTGCTCCTCTATCAAGCTTTGATGAAGAGACCATAGTATGCTACAAGTGCAACAACTTTAGACACATAGCTTGGTATTGTAGAAGTGTGTTTGAGTCAGTCAAGAAGGATCAGAGTTTCAAAGCTCCATTCATCAAGAAGGAGGTTCAGACATGTTCATGGTAGAAGAAACAACCTGAAGATTCTATGATGGTTCAGATAGCCCTGCATGTAAGAGGTAAAGATCAGCCATGGTTAATTGATAGCGGATGTTTGAGGCATATGATAGGAGATAAAATTAAGTTCATTACTCTAAAGAAAATTAATGGTGGTACAATGAGATTTAGAGATAAAACCACAGCTAGGATAGCTGGAAAAGGTACTTTGAGTTTGGATTATGGTAGAACTAAGACTAAGAATTTTTTGTATGTAAAAGGTCTTAAGCATAATCTATTGAGTGTTAGTCAAATATGTGATCAAGGATAAACATTAAAGTTTCATAAAGAAGGTTATGAGATTAGAATAAAATATTAAAATGAGTTGATCACATATGCTCAAAAGATAGGGAACAATGTGTATGTATTGTCAGATATCTTCTCAAAGGCATGATCAAAGGATACATTCAAAGATCTGTGAGAGGAGTTGGGAGTAATTTCTATTACTTCCTACCATTGATGTTCAACATTAGTTGAGGGGGAGCTAAGTGTTAGCTCCAAGTAGGCCCTTTGCGATTGATGTCAAAGGGGGAGAATAACAGGTATAGGTATAGGTGCAAAAATAGGTACAGGGAATAGGTACAGGTTACTACAGTAAGGGGGAGTTACTGTATGTTTTTAGATGATAGTATGTGTAGGTGAAAGGATGTGGAAATTTTAGGTTTGAGGTTTCCATCAATGACAAAGGGGGAGATTGTTAGAAATATTGTCATTGATGTCAAAGGTCTAGCATTATTGGTGATAAAGGCCCCATTGCATTTAATAATGTTTGTAATAAATATATCTTGGCTTATGTGTGTTAATATTTATTTAATATTAATGAATATATTTTTGGTTGCATATGAGACAAAAGAAGGGCCCATGGAGAAGTCAAAGAGCCACGGGGTAAAGACAAAAGAAGGATGGGACGCATTTTCCCATGAAGAGTCATCTTGGGGAATTCCAAGAGTCACCAAGTGACGACAAAAGAGGAAGAGCACAATTTCTCATGAAGGGACACTTTAAGGAATATGAAAAGTCACCAAGATAAGGACAAAAGTGGGAAGGACATTTTTGGTCACGAAGGGTCGCCACATGACTTTTCAAAGGCAAGAATATGAAGGGTCATACAAGTTTGGTGCCATTTTCCATGAGGATTGAAGGGTCACAAAGGGGGAAGGCCAAAGGTCATTTGGAAAGCTATAAATAAAGGCTTGAGAAGCAATTTGTAATATGAGAGATAGAGGTTGATTTGATATTGTAATATCTAGCTTAGAAGAGAAATTGTGAGAGATGAATATGATTTGTATTTGTTATATCTAGCTTAAAAGAGCAAAGGTGAGAGAGAGGAAAGAGATGTTGTAATGAACTATCATTTTTTGAGATAGCAACATTGAGAGATAGGTGTGTGGTATACACAAAGGGGTTGGTGCTCCTGTGGTTTGGTGCTCATGAATTGTTGCTGGGTTGGTGCTCGATAAAGGGGTTGGTACTCCTGTGGGTTGGTGCTCATGAATTTTTGTTGGGTTGGTGCTCAACAAAGGGGTTAGTGCTCCTATGGGTTGGTGCTCAGCAAAGGGGTTGGTGCTCTTATGGGTTGGTGCTCATGAATTGTTGCTAGGTTGGTGCTCGGTAAAGGGGTTGGTGCTCACAAATAGTTGTTGGGTTGGTGCTCAACAAAGGGGTTGGTGCTGCTACAAGTTGGTGCTTGTGAATATTGTTTGGGTTGGTTCTCATTCATATACTTGAGATTTTTCTCCGTAGTTTTTCCCACATTGGGTTTCCATGTTATATTTGGTGTCTCTCTCTATCTTGTGTGGTGTTTATTGTTTGATTTTTATTGCATATCTTAAATTTTTGATTAAGTGGAATTTGGTTAAGGGAAAGTTTTATAAGATATATGATATATTGATTCACCCCCTCTCTCAGTATATCTCATGCTTAACATAATTCCCTAAGCTAAATAAGGAAAATATTTCCACAACTACGAATGTGCATGCTCTATTGAAGGCAATCAAGAGGTTAAAGGCTAGTATGGGCTAACCAAATCATCTATTGTGCTTGGTATGTGTGTGTTACCTAGGGATATAGTAATCTCAAGATGAGGTACATATTTGAGATCCATAAGGGATAGACACTAAAATGAATGTAGACCTCTCAAAGGTTATGGGACCATCAGGGGGCCTATGTTCACAAGCCAGTAATGTTAGGTAACAAAATATAGGATAGTTGTGATAAGATATGACTTAAATGGCCTTATAATATGTATGTAAGGATGTAAAATATTTAAAATTAGTGATAAGGAGCCTAAAAAGGGACCAAATTACCATCGATCAATAGATCAATGAAAATTAGGAAGAAATTGACATCGATCATGAAAGAATGGTCATAAATCCAAAAGAGCTATAAATACATTGTTGAATGACTTAGGTGCTCACTTTTTAAATAATATAAAAGAGCTAGGCCAAAATGAATAAATTTGACACTTGTCAATGGATTTGAGTGAGATATCCATGATGGAGGCTAGTGAGAGTGGATCATGATGATAGCAGTCATATGATGATGTAGGGGTAACTAATTTATGGTATTTTTTTAAATTTTTTGAATTTTGAGATAGCTTTATAGAGGGTTTAGGATAGTTAGGGTTTTACAGGGATCAACATCAATCCTAAGAGGATCGATGCCAAATCTCTAAAGATCATCCAATGATTGGCGAGGAATCAATGCTGATCTAAAAATCATCAACAATCAATAACCAATCATGATTTATTAATTAAGAGTCGATGTTGATTCCTTAGGTTAAGGATAGGATTATTTGTTAGAAAAATAAGTGAATCTAGGGGGTTATGGGATTGTAGGCATGTGTAATGATAATGATGTGATACTGAGTGTCACCTTTTTTGGAGTACTTGTGAGAGGTTATGGGAGATGTAGATTGGGAACATCTCAAGGTAGTCAGTTTAGGAGGACTACATCATTATCACCAGGTACACCAGGATCATAGTCTACTAGTGGTGATTTTAGAGTGATGGGATCTAGATGTAGGGACCTTTTTATTACTAATAATGGAGATGATAGTGACCTTAGAGGACATATATAATATACTTCAACTACCCATTTAAGGTGTAGATATCATCCCAGTAGATGAGAGAGGATGGGTAGTTACTTTGACATGATTATATGGGGATGATGTTGTAGAAATTGGATTTACAATATGAGGCTTTAGTTTTGAATCTTTATATGATTGAGACCAAGATGGGAGATAGGTGATGACCATGATGATGTTGTCTATGTCTTGTTATGTATTATTAGATTCAAGAGAAGGGAGGTTCACATAGATCTTGATAGGGGTACTGGTAGATATGTGGGAGAATTAGACAATTATTAAATGGGATCTTACCTTATTGGTATATATATATAGGGAATTATGGCAATGGTAGATACGATGATGGTATGGACTTGATGTTACCTATATACTTTAGTTCTAGGCCTATGAGCACATTCAAGTATTACAACCACTAGGGCTTCCATGGATGGGTTGGTGTAGGTTTGCTTTTAGTGTTATATTTTTGAGGTGGAGGGATGACTTTGCCTATCTTCATGGAGATGGGAGAGAATGAGACTTATATTTTTTATATATAAGTACTAGAGGATCTAGATAAGGATGAGGTTATATGAATACCTTACATCATATTCCCATCATGGATAGGGATGGAGATAGAGTTGGTAGAAGGGAAGTGATGTATATGCATGTGGGGGAGACACCTAGAGCATGTGGATCTCTTTTAGTTTGGTTGATATTATTATATTTTGGGCTATGTTAGGATATACCTGAGGCACCTCATGTTTATATGAGAGATTACTTAGAGGTGGAACTCTTCAATCCATAAGTTACAGGGTTGGAGTAACTAGTAGAGGAAGAGCCAGAGGGAGAGGGGGTAGATGATGCTAGGGTGATGAAGGAATATTTCTTGTGGTGGGTAGAGTAACATGGAAGATCAGTGGGGAGGGTTGTATGATAGAGATGGGAGGTAGAGGATGTGGAGATGGAAGATGCAAGGGGAGATGGGGAGGGGGACATACAGGCTATCATGGTAGAGAGGGATGCAACCCAAACATAATATTCTAGAGTAGTGTTTGAGCATGACTAGTTACATGCATAGTTGACATAGTTATAGAGGTGATATGATGCATTATAGTAGATCTATGTTGAGTCATGTTGAGTGTGGGACAAATATCATGAGCAATGTGAGTCACTATAGATACTAGTAGGTGTATCAGGGAGAGTAATTTAGGGTCTACTGCAGGAAAGAGATAGGGTAGGATGATGAGGCGTCTATGGAGTGTGAGCTTGAATATATATCAAGTGTTGGTAGTGAAGATAAAATATTATGAGTATATTGTTATAAACCATTTACCAAAGATTCCTATATTTGCTAACCACCTAACTAGACAGGGTCGAACACCATGGGGGGTAAAAATGACTACAACTAGTGTGGGGAGTGTGTTATAGGGGGACATGAGGGATGGAGGAGTATATAGAAGGGATACCATGGGGGGTGGGATAGATATTTACCTGATCTAAATTTAGTTCACTCAGTAGTCATGTATATGACTACCATATAGATTGGATTTTTTGTATATAGTGCATGTTAAGAACTATGATGTATATTTGATGTGCGGATATATATTCATGATTATATGTTTTATTCACATTTATTACATGAGCTTGTGTTACATGATTATGGATTTGGATTATGTGGATTACATGTATATATCATTTTGATTTTAGTTGCATCATGTGTTATATTGATTATGCAATGTTTACATCGATTATGGTATTTAGATTATGTGATGCAATTTTCATCTTGATCATGGATTCGTATGTGCGAGCATAAAATGGATTGATAGTGGATTATGGATTTTTAAATACATGTGATAATCTATGATGTATCATGGATTAATGACATATTATGCTATAGATGTTATATTACATTTATGGTGCTTATGTGGATTTTATTTTTGACTATACTTATTAGATTATATGGATGGAATTTTATATCATGGTTTATTATGGATTATGAAATGTTTATCATAAATATTTATATAATTGATTAAGGATGCATATCTAATAATTGTCTAAGACCCTAACCAATGTTATACCCCTTATTGATTTTGCATATATGCCCTTTTACCAAATGTTAATGAAATTCTTTAACAATCTCTTATCAGCTAAATTCATAAATCCTTGGCTTGAAGTAAAAAGGGGATTATAATAATGGGGTAAATGCTTAATTATATGAAATTACACATGTTGATTTATGTTTCCAAACTTTTTAACCTTAATCTAATCCATAGATAAATGTAGACTAATCAATGTGGGAAGTCTACAAACAAAATTTGATCAATGTGGGAAGATTTCAAGGGATATAATTTTGATTTTATATATTTTTACATGATTTTATTTTATTAATAAGAAATTGATCAATGCATGAAGTTTCCTAAATCATAGGCACATAACCATCCTTCAAGGGATTGGTCTGTTTATTTAGATATATCTTAACATCTGTAATTTGAGGGATCAGTTTGTAACTTTGTCATTTTCTTTATTTTGATAATAGTTATCCTTTGAGGGATCAATATATCTTTTAGTCTTTTCTTGATTTTGATATCCCAAACCTTTTTCTTTCATGGATTAGACTTAGGGCATTTTTTAAGCCATGAAATAGGTCCATAGGCCATTCCCTTCAAAAAAGTTATTTATGGTGATGGAATGTTAGGAGATAATGATTTGGGATTCCTTTGTATTTCAAATAGAATCAATCCATGAGAACATGCTATGAAAAAATATGGGGTGTTCATATTTAAGGATAAAACTGGTATATTGTAAGAAATCCACATGATTCTTGATCATTATGAGGTATGTTAAAGATAGGGGATAAGATTTTTAAGAGAATTTATGTTGACTAGAGTTTACAATAGGATCATTAATAGTAGAAAGGACACATATGAAAATCATTAAGAGGTTCACATTTTGATTTTTCATCAAGGGAAGGCAAATGATATGCCCCAAATCCATACTTATATAGGGTCTGATCCAATTACAAGCAAACTTTCCCCATTTACTTCATTCCATTTTTGTGACATGTTGACTTTATTTAAGGACAAGGTTACCAATATTAAACTCTCATTCCTTTAAATGTTAATTATATGCTCATTTTATGTGTTATTGATATACATGAAGGTGATTGAGGGTTTTGGATCGATGCTCATCTAATAATTATAGATGTGTTAATCAATCTTGATGATAATCCTCTTCAAAAATAATATTTTTCATAGATATTTTAAGGGAAGTAATTTGGACTTCAAGGGGTATAACTACTTTAATACCATAGACCAAGTATGGGGGAAATGATGAGGCCAGAATATGCACATTAAATGCATAATAAATAACCTCATCTTACTCTCTCTTTCTATTAAGTTTGACTACATTTTGTGACTTTTATTTTGATCTGATATGAGTTAGGATGTAATTGTCCATCTTTTGTTGATTGTGATTATAGCATTTAAAAAGCTCTATAATTCCTAAAAAGTGATTTGGAAAATTCAAGTTTTGTAATAAAATAGGTTATCATTAGGCTGAAGAATAAATATGAAGTGGATTGCATGTTTTTGAAATCATTGGAATCAATACAACTTATTTCTAGAACCCCACCACGCTATTACAAGTTCTATCACATTTTCAGACTTAGTTTTGGAACTCTATATTTAGTTCTAGAATTATCTAAATTAATTCTGATACTCTTACAGATAAGCTCTAGAAATTTCATAGTTAGACATGGAACTGATAAGGATCTATTCTAAATGGCTGAAAATTTGTCAAATTAATGATTTTATTAATCAGGAGCAGACTTCCAATTTCCATACTTGTAGATCCAAGACATTTATCACACAGCTGAACATCTAGCCACGTCTTAATTCAGCATCTATTTTGGGCACAATTTAGTTCCATTGTATCCATGAAATAGTTACAACCATCAATGCACCATAAGAAGAAGAATATATATATAGACCTAGGAATTTAGGAGTAGGAATAATTGAAGAATAGAGGGATAAGGCTATATTAGTACATTTTTGTATTATAGAATATTTTATCAATATAATAGCCATTTCTATTTTGAGAGAAAATTAAGTTGTTCAATCCTGTTTCTAGGCAGAGCAAGGGCCCACTCCTCTAAGAACCAAGATCTTCATTTTTGGTCGGTATTTATATGTTATTCTCAAAAGCAAATAGATAGCTCTGTTAAAATTATAAATGATTCCAACTCCTTAAATTTAAAAGTCATTGTAGATTTGTCCGTACAGGTGTTCTAGATTAAATTCTCATTTATTTGTAATCATTTTCCAAGCATTCTAAATAGTGTTTTTATTTCCAGCAATCTATTTCATTTTGCAAAAGTATGTTTATTTCCAGCAATCTATTTCATTATACAAACATGTGTTTACTTCTAGCAAATTCATTTCTGCAAAGTGTATTTACTTCCAACAGATTTTCATAGTTTGATTCCAATAAGGTTTTAACCAAAGAAGTCCTTAAGACATTAAAAATCCCCCAAAACACAATAAAAATACAAATACCTACAATCAATTACTAAATTGCTAAGATTCTTCTTGTTGCAGATAGCTTTAGACACATCCCTGGTTAAATATGACATCAACAAAAATTTGATTAAATGAAGGGAATAATGACACCTATCATTTTTTGGCACCGTTTCTGGGGATCCACTAGTTGGAATTTTCTAATTAGGTGTCAACAAGAGCAACAATCATACATTTAGTAATTAAATAAAATTTCCCTAAAAACTTATCACAAAATTTATGAGTAGACCATGAGAATCTAAGGGTAGATTTCTCCCCAAAATATCTAAACAAGAATTTCCATCATCCTCTATATTAAATAAGGAAGTTGAGTGAGAATTGGAGGCACCATTATCTCCTATAAGACAAGAAGCAAAATTGCCATCTTTGAAATTTTTGGATCAGTCACCAGAAGTAAGTAGAACTTTAGGGAGGAGGAATATTTCTCAAGATCCATTGAGGGAAAGTTTTGATTCTCAATTGAGTAGTCAACCTCTTACTCCTGATTTTTCACCATCCCCAAAGTAGACCATATACCACATTGACTGGGAGAAGGGACTAGAAAATACTAGAGAGATGCCACAAAAAGCTGGAAGAGAACCTGAGTGAACCTTTACCTATCCCATTCAGATAGAGGATGATGAAACCACTATGAATAACATTTCACCTGCACACTTGCCCACATTTAGAGGAATGTCATTTGAAGATCCTAACCAATTTTTGTTTGAGTTTAAAGTATTATGTCAAACTTATGATTACAAGATAGATAATAAAAAACTCAAGTTGTTTCCATCTACCCTAAAGGATGCAGTAATGAGGTGGTTTATGGGATTAACATATAATTTAATTACCAATTGGGAACAAATGGAAACTATCTTCCTAGACAAATATCAAAATTATTATAGAGGAAGAAATTGAAAGGAAGAATTTTTCAAAATCAAATAGGAAGAAGATGAAAATATGGAAGATTATTTGGACAGATTCCTCTTTGTGAGTAAAAGATGTGGATTTTTACTTCAAGAAGATTTAAGTAAAACCATTTTTCTCAAAGGTTTGGATGATGAATCTAGGGAAACCCTTGATTTAATTGGTGGGGAAAACATTGCTTAATTAAGAATGGATGAAATCATAGAAATTTGTAAGAATGATTTGAGGACAAGGGGTGGACCTAGAAAGGGAAAAATGGTTAAAAATTTGAATCTAGCTATGAACAAACTGATGGATGAATTGGCAAACTTTAAAATAGACATATTAGTTCAATTAACCTCCACCATGGATGGATTTCAAGCTAAAGCAAATTCCCAAATTGAACCTTTACCCATGTATTGTCTTAGATGAAAGAAGAAGCATGCAATAAGGGAATGTCTTTTGGATAAAATAGAAGTATGTCTTGTCTATGAATCTAAAGAACATGATACTCACACTTTTTCTCTTCTTCCACTCATAAAAAATCATCTCAAACAAACTAGTACATCATCCACCATAGAAGAATTGAATTTTGTTCAGAGACAACCCAGCCAAGGACAGTTTATGCCAGGACTAACTCCTAACCCTTGGATGATGCCATGGGTAACTCAAATAGTACCAAAAATTTGGGGATAGTCACCTTGGGCCCCTCAACCAACATGGCATCCTCAGGATTGGGCAAGTCAATCTTGGTATACTCAGGGACATCAACAACCTTGGACTAGTCAAGGAAATCCTTATGCTTGGCCACAACTTAGATAGGGCCCTAGTAATTATGTGGAAGGGAAAACACATCCAAATTAGAACCAACAAGCCATAATGGGATCTCTAGCACAAAATCCATAGGCTAAAAATATAGCCCAAACATAAATGCCAGCATAACAAGTAGCAAACCCAAGAAACAAACAAATAACTCCTATATATGAAATAAAACCGGAAGAATTAGTTGATATAAATGTAATGGATTGTAAAAACATTCAAATCAGATTTGGAAAAATAGTTATCAATCCACCTATTATAATCACTGAGATGACAGAAGAAGCTAAAACCCCTAGTCTGACTGCACCTAAGGAAGATGAAAAAGAAAAATATAGGGAACTAGAAATAAATTCTACTAAGATTCCATTTCTATAAATATTTAAAGAAGCCATAGAAATTAAAGAATTTGAATTGGTGTAGGAACTAAGAAGATTAAATATTGAAATACCATTGTTACAAGCAATTAAGGATATTCTAGAGTTGAACAAGTTAATCAAACCGTTATGTTTTAAAAAACCTAGAATAAAGAAGTAGTACCCTAGGACTATTTAGGTAGATGGGAAACTTGCTGATTTATTAACAGGAAATCTCCTACTTCCCAAATATGGAGATCCTAGAAGCCCTGTTATTTCTGTCTCTATAGGAAATAAAGATATACATAATGTTTTGATTGATTTGGGAGAAATTGTCAATGTAATGATAGTGGAAACTTTGAAACCATTACCATTAATAGGCATACAACCTACTAACACCATATTGTAGATGGCAGATTAGTCTATAGCAAAACAAGGAGTTATTGAAGATGTGGTAGTAATGGTGGAATCATGGGAATATCTAGTTGACTTCCTTATATTACAACCAAAAGGTAAAACACTTGGTTATCCCATTATTTTGGGGAGACCATGGTTAGCTATAGTTGTTGCCTTAATTGATTGCAGGTCAGGTGATATGACTATTTCAAATGGTAATAATTCTAAGAAAATTTCATTATATCCCTCTGTATGACCTTTTATTGATAATCAAGAGAAATTATGGGTTGATAATCCTGATATTAATGAGAAAAATCTATCTTCTTTGGCTATGATAACATTGCAGTATCATGTCCAGGAAATAGAAGATATGGTTAATCCTTCATTAAATGAACATCAATTGTCATTGGAGCAGTCAAGATTAGTTCTAAAACCTGTAGAATCTATTCTGGAACTAGAAACTATTCAAGAAACTTTCATAGATGTTACTACATACCATATGTTGTTACCACATGCCTATCCACTAAACACCTTAATGGAACCCTTTCAACAAATCAGTTCATTGTATACTAGAACCAAACATGTTGAGATTCAACCAGGAATTTTTTTGAATATTAATAGCTGGTTAAAGAATGATGAAGAAGCCAAACTATTTGATGTTCTAAAGAATCATACTAAAGATTTTTCTTGGGAATATAGAGATGTGAAGAGAATTCATCCAAGTATCCACACCTATCACATTTATATCAAAAACAATAGACCAGTTAGGCAACCTCAGAGAAGGATTAATCCAGCCTTAAGGGATATAGTCAAACAAGAAATTGAAAAACTATTACAAGTAGGTTTTATCTACCCTATCTCAAATAGATAGTAGGTGTCTCCTCTTGTAATTATCCCTAAAAATAATGGAAAATGGAGAATTTGTGTTGATTATAGGGAACTGAACAAAGCCACCCTGAGAGATTATTTTCCCTTACCATTCATAGATCCAGTCTTAGACAACCTTTCAGGTAAATAGTTCTTTTTCTTCTTGGATGGATTTAGTGGATACAATCAAATTAGAGTTGCTACTGAGGATCAGGACAAAACTACATGTACTTGTCCATGGGGTACCTTTACTTATAGGGTATTGCCATTTAGACTATGTAATGCTCCAACAACTTTTCAAAGAGTTGTATTAGCAATTTTTGTAGACCTAATAAATGACTATGTAGAGGTATACATGGATGAATTTACTATGCATGGAGATACATTTGATGATGCCTTGAAAAATTTGGACAAAGCATTAACAAGATTTGAACAACATCACTTGTCTCTTAGTCATGAGAAATGTTTGATGATGGTTGATGAAGGGATTGTATTAGGACACCATATTTCAAAAAGAGGAATTCAGGTTGACCAAAACAAAATCAAGATTATTTCAGACTTGCCTATTCCTCAAACCCCCACAAATATCAAGTCATTTTTAGGGCATGTTGGATACTATAGGTGCTTTATCAAATATTTTAGTAAAATTGCTACCCCCATGTTTAAGTTGCTTACCAAGGATTGTGAATTTCTTTGGGATGAAAAGTGTCAACATGATTTTGAAGAAATTAAAGAGAACTTAGTAATTTCCCCAATATTGAAAGGACATAATTGGGAGAAACCTTTTCATATCCAAACTGATGCCTCAAATAATTTAATTGGTGCAGTTTTGGGACAAAAAGATGAAGAAGGAAGAATGTATGCTATTTACTATCTTAGTACAAATCTTACTCCCACTAAAAGAAAGTACACTACCACTGAAAAAGAATTTCTAGATGTGATCTATGCAATCAATAAATTTAGACATTACATTATAGGGTACAAAATATTTATACATACAGATCACTCAACAATTAAATATTTAATGAACAAACTAGTGGTTAGAGGTAGAATAATTAGATGGTTATTACTTTTACAAGAATTTGATATTACCATTGTGGATAATCCAGGAAAATCTAATGTGGTAACTAAATTTTTGTCAAGACTGACCACTATAGGGGAGCAGGATCCAGTCAAGGACAACTTTTCAGATGAACAATTGTTTATTATTTTAGCTGATACACCATGGTTTGCTGACATGGCAAATTATCTTACAACAGGGAAGTTTCCTCCTTATTTCACTAAAAAACAAATAAATAAGTTAATCAAAACTAGTGCATAATTCAAATGGTTAAATGGAATGCTATTTAAATGTGGTCTTGATTTGGTTTTATGTAGGTGTGTAACAGAAGATGAAATCTTTGACATCCACTGAGAATGTCATGATTAACCAAGTGAAGGACACTATTTAGTGAAAATAATAGCTCACAATATACTTAGCACTGGTTACTATTGGCCATCTCTATATAAATATGTGAAGAGATATATTAGGTGGTGTGATCCTTGTTAAAGGATGGGACAACCAACTGTTAACAATGAAATGCCTCTGCAACCACAAGTAGTGATTAAACCATTTAAGAGATGGGGATTGCATTTTTTTGGACCCTTTAATCCTCCTTCAAAGGGAAAAGAGCACATTCTTGTGTGTACTATGTTGGGTGAATATTTTGTCAATCAGCATACTGACCAACAAAATAGGTCTGATCAACCACAGTAGGAAGATTGGCCAGCCAGGTGTGCAGCTTTACTACATCAACTAGAGACAAATCTCTCCTCTCATTAAGGGGAGGTTCCCTATAGATATGTAGGAGCTGTATACAATATAAATAAGCAAAAAATAACACATGGGGTTAGGATAAACCATCCATCTCTCTTCTTTCAGAGATGATGCACATAGACAAAGGATAAAATCTTGGTGTAAACACTAAAGGCACTTCTCTTCTTTCAGAAGTGTTCTTGTAGGAAACAATAGGAGTTTCTTTCAAATAGTAAAATAACCAGTGACCAAAGGGTGTAGTAACAACAGGATGAAGTAGAACTCAAAGTTTCCACCTAACTACCGAAAGAGTATATCACAAAGGATAATGGGGGCACAAAGTCACCCCAAAATCCTCAACACAAAAAGAAAAGAAAAACACAGACTGAAAGCAATTATGAAAGCACAAAGTCTTCCCACAGTTGGTTTTAGGACACTTCCCTATTACCTTCACTAATTTTGCTTACCAAATTAAATGAATAAGGACACCTTTAGAAGACAGATGTAAGAATGATCTTCTAAAATGATACAAGTCAGAATAGCACAAAGTCTGTAAAAAACTTGCTTTCTCATTCAGATAAAAATGAAAATGAAATTACAGCCTGAGCTCAAAGTCTCAGTCTTCTTTCAAAATGAGCAAAGTTTTGCTCTTGTAAAATGAAAGTCCCCCTACACTGATACGAAAGATTACATTATATAGACTCAAAGAGAGGCCTAGTGCCTTTTCCCACGAGGTGATCCATTTGGTGCATTAATGCCTTGGATGCATTCTTGATTTTGGCATGCTGGAATAGGGTGGCTTCTTTAACTATGGTGTGCTGGTTCATCCCCTTTGTCCACTCCTTAGCCTGAATAGCTCATTCCATCTCCTGCTAGCTGCACAATTGTCTATTCTACATTTATCTCAAAGGGGACAAATAGATGGAACTTTTAATGTTTGGAGGCCACAAAAACTAAACCCAGCAAATTGCTTCATCTACTGGAAATAACTCCTACTAAATTTCCCTCTTTGTCTCTTCCTCCTCTATGTCTCAGCCTTAGGCTCTTTAGATGCATTCAGGTCTGTGCCATGAGTCTGCTAGCATCAACAGACACTTCATTGTGACAATTTTGATGTTTATAGGCCCGTCACACATCTTAGCAACTCCATTGTGTCTTTCTCACTTGCTATGACCACTTTCCACTGTGGCATGGATGCAGACACGTGGCAGCTTCCACACTTTGAGGCTTCATTCAAAACTGTGTCTCAACTTATGAAACTTGGCAGCTTTCGCTTCCCTTTGAGACTTAAATCTTTTTCGAAGGGAACATGCCCTTTGGGGTCTTGAAAAAGGTTCATTTCATGTGTCGAGTGTCCCTCTGCAAAGATGTTTGCCCTTTGAGATATTCCAAGTAGCCTTCAAGATTTGATTCTTCAGAGGGCTGTTGGTCCCTTTATTTCCTTCAGATGAAATGTTTGAAGGAATTTCTTGGCTTCATGCGTGCCTTTGTATTTGAGTGTGCCCCGTCCTTTGACATGTGGTGAATTCTGCTAAGTCTTACGTGGCATCTTCTGCTATTGACACTTGGTAGCATCCACCTTCTTGAGCCTTTGAGAAATTGTAGAAACTTTTGGGGCTCAGTCAGGCTCTTGTAGATGATGACACTTGTTGGCCTCCACCATTCTCTACATGGGGTACATGGCACGGTCTGAATACTTTAAACAATCGTATAGGCACAGACACATGGCAGCTTCTGCTTCAATTTAGTCATTCACCTCAGGGCCCACCATGGTCTTTGCTCAAAATAGTGAAGTGAAGGGAAAATACTGTGGATATTGGCACTTGGAGGCTTCCAACAAGCTTTGAGAGGGACACATGGTAGTATCTACCAATTTTCAAAAACAAAGTGTAAGGGGGCTCGACTGATGACACTTGGCAATGTCTACTTGACTCCTTCTATTACATGTATTTCTCTTCATAACTGAGGTAGTCTTTGATCCTTTAAACCTAGCATGTTGAACTGATTGAATGTTGAACCCATTAAACTGATGGAACTTCAAACCCATTAAACCGATGAACCAAAATGGTTCAAGGTTCAATGGTTCAATCCTTGTTTTGATGCTTGTCAATAAACCCTTTGAACCTGCTAATTCTTTTACCAAAAAGTTAAGAAAATGATGAAATTTAATGTTTTAGAACAATTTTTTGGAAAGGGGAGGGACAATTTTGACCATGTAGGACCAAAATAGTCATATGTTGTCCAAAAAATGAGGAGTCATTTTTCAGGGACAATAGTTGGCTCCTATTAGGTAACTTCCTTCAGATGATAACTCAGAATAGCTGAGGAGAGTAGAAACTAGAATCTCTAGTGCCTTGAAGTGTGCCATTGGGCTACGGAGTCATGCTACCCAAAAAGAAAGGCTCCAAAAAATGAAAACAAAAGAACAAAATAGAAATAAAAGACTATACAAATGTGCATATGTATAGGGGAACTCATGTGATACTTTAAGAGTTGAAGTGCTTCAGATGTTGCCCATTGTGAGGTAGAGAAAGAGAGTGCCATCTTGATACTTCAATAGGAAACTATTTTTACCATTGAGCTGATGAATAGTAAAAGGGCCCCTCCACAGGGAATCAAACTTTCCATGCATCCCCTTTGGTTCTCTTCTCTTGTCTCACAGTAAGACTTGATCTCTAATCTGGAAATCATGATTCTTTGCTTTCTGGTCAAAGAGCTTCTTCACTAGACTTTGATGGTGGAAATTTGGTCCACCACTATAGTTCTCTACTCATTCAACTCAGTAAGGCACATGATCCTCTTCTCAAGTGAGCTCTCATACATTTGATCTTCAATCTCCTTAGCCAACTTCAATGCTGGCAATTCCAAGGTGATTGGTATCTCAGCATTGACACCATAAAGAAGTTGGAAGGGAGACATACCAATTACTCTCTTTGGTGTAATTCTATCTGCCCATAAAGCATCAAACAATGACTTATGCCAAGTCCTTTGGTTGTCATCCACCAGCTTCTTGATGATAGTCACCAAATTTTTATTGCTTGATTTAGCCTGTCCATTCCCTTGTGGAAAGTAATCAGAGGAGTGGGAGAGTGTAATTCCTTAGTAGAAGAAGAATTGAGTAATCTCCTGAGAAGTGAAATAGGTTGCATTGTCAGTGACAATTTTGACTGGGACCCCAAACCTGGACATGATGTTTTCTTTGAATAAATTGTATACTACTTCTAAAGTAGCATGTTTGGTTGGAACTGATTCCACCCATTTGGTGAATTAGTCTATTGTTGTGAGGACATAGTCATGTCCAGCACTTGATGATGGGTTTATAGCTCTAATAAAATCAATTCCCCATTACTTTAATGGCTCCTCTATGATCACTAGTTTGAGGGGTAGGGTAGTTAGTTTGGGCCTTCCAATAAACTACTAGCACAATTCACAACCCCTGACCCACTTATATGCATCTTGAAAGAGAGTTGGCCAGTAATACATGGCTCGTAGGATCTTATGGGTAGTCACAGGGGCAAAAAAATGTCCTCCATAGGCTGAATTATGTAAGGAATTTAGAAGTCGGCTTTGCTACTCCTTGTCCACACAACGAAGGAACATTCCATCAAGGCTCCTCTTGTATAGGCCGTTGTCCCAAAGGAAAAAATTAGCATTTTTCAGCTTGATGGTTCTCCTCTCTTTATAAGATAGCTGAGTAGGACATTCACCATAAGTAAGAAAATGAGCAATACCTGAATACCACTCATTTGTGGTGGAGACAAAGAGGACTGTTGGTGTGTCACCCACTTCTAGTTCTTCATGCTCTGTTCCTCTTGGCTTGTTATGAGCAATTAGTTGGCATAGCCCCTTTCTGCGTACCAACTTTGTTGGCTTGATGATCAGATAAAAATCCTAGATCTTTGCAACCCAATTTCCTCTTTTCATCCCAAAATTCTATTGAGTCAATATGGATTTCACTGTGGTGTCAGGGACCAAGGCAGTAACTTGAGAATTGAGGATGTAGAAAGGAAAATGTTTCACGACCTTCATCACTGCATAAGCATGCTTCTCCATATTTGAATACTTCAGCTCATGAGATTTGAGAGAAAAACTCATGAAGGAAATGGGAGATTCCATACCTTCTTTATTCTATTGAACTAAAATTGCTGAAAGCGTATATTCTGAAGCATAGCTATAAATGGTGAACTCTTTGTTATAGTCTAGACAAGCCAGAATTGGAGCATGGGCAATGGCAGTCTTGATATCCTCAAAAGTTGACTTGCCTTCTTTAGTCTAGCTAAAGGTGGCCTTTCCTTTCATCATGTTTACAATGTGCCTGGTCTTCTCGACAAATTTAGGGACAAATCTCCATAAGAAATTCACCTTTCCAAAGAAAGAGTGAACAACAGTCTTGCTTGTGGGCAAGGAAATTTATTGGATAGAATTGAATCTATTTGAGTCAATCTTTATACCTCCTTTGGAAACAACATGTCTGAGAAGTTTCCCCTCAATTACTCTAAAAATTGACTTCTTGGAATTTAAGGAAATGCCATTCTAGCGGCAATGTTCCAGCACTTGCTGCAAATGGCTCACATGATCTGGGTGATGCTTAGAGAAGACAATCAAGTCATTAAGATAAACTATGATGAACTTACCCATTTCATCTTTGAAGGTAAGGTCCATTGCTCTTTGGAAGGTGGTGCCATCATTTATCAAGCCAAAAGGCATCCTTTTATATGAAAATGTGCCCTAGGGTGTGGTGAAAGTAGTCTTATGCTGGTCTGCTTCACCAACTTTGACCTGATTATTTCCTAAGAAGCCATCTAGCATTGATAACATCTCCAAGCTCATCACTGTCTATAGCATTTGATCCATGATTGGCAAAGGATAATTATCCTTCAAGGATGCCTGATTCAAATTCCTAAAATCCACACAAAGGTGAATTTCACCATTCTTCTTTCTTACAGGCACTATATTGGCAATCCATGTGGAATGATGGATTGGGAAGATTATCCTGGCATTTAGCATTTTTTGTATCTTAGATAAAATAGTACCTGATATTTTTGGATTATAATGCCTAGTCTTTTGCCTGTAAGGTGTTGCATCAGCCTTGAGAGGGATGTTGTGTTGAATTTCGTCAGGCTGGAGTGATTTTAGGTCAGCATAGGAGTATGCTAGGACATCCATGTATTCATTGATAAAAGTGGTGAAATTGAAATGCTCTTTAGGAGTATAGCATTTCTAAATGTTCACCATCTTAGGTTCTACCTTGGTTCCCAGATTCACTTGATCAAACTCCTGAAATGAGCTTGAATCCATTGGATACTATATGATGAATCTATCAGGCTTATCAAATAGCTTCTCAAGGGAAACCAAGCCTTTGGGAATCTTATTCCCTTTCAGTTGAAATAACTCCTCACCTGTGTTTGTATTTGATCCAGGAGCTGTTTCACACTTCTGAGGTTCACTGCCTTCAAAATGCAGCCATTCAAAACTATCTTTTTAGTCCAAAAAGGCAATGATTTGGTCATCATTGTTAAATACCTACCAATGATTGGCATTATCAGGTACACTTGGTTGAAATATAAGCTCAATTGTGTACTTGTCTCCTTTGAAATCTAGGTGGGGGACCAAGACAGTAGCTAAAACAACCAGTGTATCCACCTAGTCATTGAATTCTCTGGGAACTGTAGAGATGTTGAAAGCATCAAATTCTTCAAGCTGGTCCCAGACTAGATTGCGATAATGATGCAATATTTCATTATTAGTTTGGTATAGGTTCCTTACCTGACAAACCACTAGTTTAACATCTCCGTTAGCATGAAGGATCTTGATGCCTTTATCTCGAGTGACTCTCAATTCAAGCAACAGGGACTCATATTTAGCTATGTTATTCATGTTGCTGAATTGTAATTTATAAGATGAGGGGAAAATATCTCCTTGAGGAGATATTAACACAACCCTGACTCCTGAACCAGTGGAAGAGCATCTGCCATCAAATTCAAGAATCCATACCTCATTAGATATTAATTTCCTTTTGGATTCTTTTTCATTTAGGGGTGGAGATACTTCCACCCTTGCCTTGTGCTCAGCCAATTCCTCTGTTGTTCCAGTTGAATGCATTTCCAGGATGTCATCTATAGGAGCTTCATTATATGTCTCATGAACTCCATCCATATACAGAAAGTAGTTACCCATGCCTGAAGACTCAAATAGAATTTGAGATTTAGGTGCTGAGGTCTGGGTAACCACATATTTCACTTCCTTTTCAAGGAATAGCCTCTTCATAACACCCTTGACTGGAATCCTCACTTCTGATAAATCCATGCTTAATTCACCACCAAAATCCCTACAAAAATTTCACTCGAGAAGGATGCCATATGATGCTAGGACATCTGCTACCAAGATATTCATCTTGATTCTTTTGTCTGGAAAGGCAACAAATGCAAATTGGGCATCTTTAATTTGTCCCAGCAAAGGCACTTGCTTGTTCTCCATGGAGAAGCATCTACCAAAATTTTTGGTTAATGTGAGGTCAAGGGATTCAACCACTTTAGTAGGATGACATTGTCTAAAACTCCAGAATCAATGATGCAATTATTCAGCTGATGTCCATTTATCAATAATGAGACAAAAAGGTTCAGTCTGCTAGGAGCAATAGGAGGAGTGGTGACAAGGTTGTTTCTGGTGGGTGCATTCTTGGCAGCATCATGTGTCACTTTGGGAATTGCTTGTTCAATAGGGATGTTCTAGTTTTTAACACATTAAACCAATATATCTAATTGCTTGGGATGGAACTGCAAAAAATCATATTTAGACATTTGAATTTTGGTTCTCTTTATATGGTCAATGATATCAAATTTCTAGAATGAGCTAGGAGCAGAGGATGGGAGTTCATCCTTTTGATTTTTGAAAGGGGGTGGATTGGACTATGAATTTGAAGTAGAAGGCATAGGGGCATTTGAGGTACTTACCTTTCTCGCAATCACTGGGTCCTTTGGCTACAAAGGAAGAGTGGATCCCCACTTAGCAATTGAAACTACTGGTTGAGGTCACTCCTCTACTTTTTCCTTATTAGCTTGTTGAGCTGATTGATTTTTGGACCACGTGAATACAAAATATGACCCATCAGCTACATTTCCTTCACTTCTAGGTTCATCCTGATAGTTTAGGAAACCGATATGGGAATCACTAGTTAATTCTTCTTCTTCCTCAGTGAAGAGATTAGCATCATCTTCAAGATTCAACTCAGGATGGAATGAGAAATCTGATTCAGCTTTAAGATATCCAATTGTTGAGTTGTTTGGAGGCACTTCAAGGGTGAGGTTCCTCTATGGAGGAGGAAGGTGATTGTGTTATCCTTGATTCCTAGCAGCATTGCCTTGGTACACCTAATTTTGGAATGTCCTCCTGGGCATATCTTTGTATGCAGGACCAGATGACATCCCTTGCGCCACTTTCTTTTTGAGAGCTAGCATTTCATTTACTAACTTTTGTACCATCAGGTCAGTGGTGAATTTAGGTGAATACTCAAAAGATGAAGAGGATTTACCTTTATTAGGGTCTCTCTTTATCTTTCCAACCAAAATAAGGTCATCTTCTACCTCAATAGCCAAGTATTGAGTAGTAGCAAGGTCTATGTGTCTGGCCTATCTCAGCAGGAAACTCACTTCAGGTAGTTATGAGTTGATGAAGGAGCATTTGAGGTTTTGAGGTGTTAGTTAGGTGACCATGGGAATCCTGTGCCTCAACTTGTCAAACTTGGCAATAAAATCCCTCATAGACTCATGAGGCTCTTTCTTCATCTGAGTGAGCTGGGCTAGGAAGGCATGTGCATCTTCTATAGGCTTGAACCTAGCTTCAAATTTGTCTTTCAGAGTGTCCCAATCAGTCACTGATCTAGCCTGTAGGTGGTAGAACTAGTCTATAGTAGCACCTTGAAGTGTCTCCATGAACAACCTGACTGCTATGTCTTCAAATTCCACCCCTATTACACCATAGGCTATGCTAAAAGCTACAATGTGTTCATCAGGATGAACCTTCCCATCACCAAATAATTTGGGGAAATTCTTCCTTGAACTGCATAGAAGCTCATGTAGAGATGGAGTAAAATTTAGTGGACCGAAAGAATTACCCTAGGGGCCTTGAGCCATGATTTGATTATGTAAAAGTGGGATCACTAATCCAGGCAGAGCATGGATAGGTAAAGCTCAGCCAACAACAAAAAAAGAGGCTTTGCCTTGTGTTGGTGGCCTGGTAGGGCTAGGAGGAAGACTCCTACTTCGTGTAAGGTGAGGTTGTGGAGGAAACAACTCAAAATTACTCTGTTGCACCAACTCAAAAGTAGGGTCACCAAAACCTTGGAGATTTTGGCCTCTGGTATAACATGGAGTTGCCAAATTTTAGAACAAAAAATGGAAAAGAGTAAGATCTACTTTAGCTTGAAGTTTGAGACTTTAAACTATGCACTCTTCCCCAAAAGAGTCACCAAAACTGTTGCGCAAGGTTGGGGAGGAAAAATTAACAATGGGAAAGCACTTGAATAGTTCATTCATCCATAGTGGAATGCATGGATAAAGTTATAATGATAATGGGTAAGACACAGGGATGTTTCAATCTGAAACTTGAGGTTCCAAATTACACAAAATTACTATGTCCCCAGTGGAGTCACCAAAAACTGTTGGGTGAATATTTTGTCAATCAGCGTACTGACGAACAAAATAGGTTTGATCAACCATAGTAGAAAGATTGGTCAACCAGGTGTGCAGCTTTACTACATCAACCAGAGACAAATCTCTCCTCTCATCAAGGGGAGGCTCCCTATAGATACTTAGGAGCTATATATAATATAAATAAGCAAAAAATAACACATGGGGGTAGGATAAACCATCCATCTCTCTTCTTTCAGAGATTATGCACATAGACAAAGGAGAAAATCTTGGTGTAAACAATGAAGGCACTTCTCTTATTTTATAAGTGTTCTTGTAGGAAACAATAGGAGTTTCTTTCAGATAGTAAAATAACCAGTGACCAAAGGGTGTAGTAACAGTAAAATGAAGCAGAACGCAAAGTTTCCACCTCAACTACCTAAAGAGTATATCACAATGGATAATGGGGGCACAAAGTCACCCCAGAATCCTCAACACAAAAAGAAAAGAAAAACACAGGCTGAAAGCAATTGTGAAAGCACAAAGTCTTCCCACATTTGGTTTTAGGACACTTCCCTATTACCTTCACTAATTTTGCTTACCAAATTAAAAGAATAAGGACACCTTCAGAAGATAGACGTAAGAATGATCTTCTAAAATGATACAAGTTAGAATAGCACAAAGTCTGTAGAAACCTTGCTTTCTCATTCAGATAAAAATGAAAATGAAATTACAACCTGAGCTCAAAGTCTTAGTCTTCTTCTTTCAAAATGAGTAGATTTCACTCTTGTAAAATGAAAGTCCCCCTACACTGATACGAAATATTACATTATATAGACACAGAGAGAGCCCTGGCACCTTTTCCCATGAGGTGATCCATTCGATGTATTAATGCCTTGGATGCATTCTTGATTTTGTCATGCTAGAATAGGGTAGCTGCTTTAACTGTGGTGTGCTGGTTCATCCCCTTTGTCCACTCCTTAGCTTGAATCACTCATTCCATCCCTTGCTAGCTGCAAAATTGTCTATTCTACATTTATCTCAAAGGGGACAAATAGATAGTGCTTTTAATGTTTGGAGGCCCTAAATATTTACCTGGTGAACTTCTTCATCTACTAGAAATAACTCTTACTAAATTTCCCTCTTTGTCTTTTCCTCCTCTATGTCCTAGCCTTAGTCTCTTTAGATGCATTTGGGTCCACACCATGAGTCTGATAACATCAATAGACACTTCATTGCGACAATTTTGACATTTTCAGGCCCATCACACATTTTAGTAACTCCATTATGTCTTTCTCACTTGCTATGACCACTTTCCACTGTGGCACAAATGCAGACACATGGTAGCTTCTACGCTTTGAGGCTTCATTCAAAATTGTGTCTCGACTTATGACACTTGGCAGCTTTCGCTACCCTTTGAGACTTAAATCTTTTCTAAAGGGAACATGCCCTTCAAGGTCTTAAAAAAGGTTCATTTCATGTGTCGAGTGTCCCTCCACAAAGGTGTCTACCCTTCAAGATCTTCCAAGTAGCCTTCAGGCTTTGATTCTTCAGAGGGCCATTGGTCCCTTTATTTCCTTAAAAAAAAATGTCTGAAGGCATTTATTAGCTTCATGTGTGCCTTTGTATTTGAGTATGCCCTATCCTTTGACACATGGTGAATTCTACTGAATCTTACGTGGCATATTCTGTTGTTGACACTTGGCAGCATTTATCTTCTCAGGCCTTTGAGATATTATAGAAACTTTTGGGGCTCAGTCGGGCTCTCACAAATTATGACACTTGTTGTCCTCCACCATTCTTTGCATGGGGCACATGGCACAATTTGAATACTTTAAACAATCACATAGGTGCAGATACGTGGTATCTTCCACTTCAATTTAGTCATTCGCCCTAGGGCCCACCATGGTCTTTGCTTGAAATAGTGAAGCAAAGGGAAAAGACTACAGATGTTGGCACTTGGAGGCTTTTGACAAGCTTTGAGAGGGACACGTGGTAGTATCTACCAATTCATAGAAATAATGCATAAGGGGGCTCGGCTAATGACACTTGGTAGCATCTGCTTGACTCCTATTACACACGTTTCTCTTCATAACTAGGTAGTCTTTAAACCTTTGAACCCAGCATGTTGAACCGATTGAACATTGAACCCATTGAACTGATGGAACATCGAACCCATTGAACTGATGAATCAAAATGGTTCTGTCAGGGAAACCCCCAGAAACAATAAACATGCTCCTATCCCTCCTTAGTCAGGATCTTGCTCTACCAATTAGAACACATGTGATTACTTCTTGTATTAGCAACTAAACACATAATTATACCAGAATCAATAAGTAACTAGAAATATGAAACAACACAAGAATTAAGAGACAATACACAATTTTATTATATACATAGAAGAATATACAATAAGGAAGATGCCACTTCTTCCTCCACCTCAAAGGTTTGCCACACCTCAAGACCTTCTTCCCTCTCTCTCTCAGTCCCAACAATCAACTCCAATACAGAATTGATGTTCACCTCTCCAACCAGTTAGTAACACGCTGCCAGTTCACCAAGTACACAACCGTACTCCAAGTAGATCCCCTGCTCTCTGCTACCTACAAATCACTAGACCTTACTCACCATGTAGACATCTCTACACCCCTGAAGAACCCTTGTCCTTGCCTCACCAAGTCCTTATGATTCTTCAACCAGTACTCCAGTGGATCAGCTCCTTGACCTTGCAGACCTTGCAACTCTCCCTGATCATACACACTTAGCACCCCTTGGAACTAGGAGGAGCTACACTAGCTCTCTCTAAAAGCTCTATGGCTTTTTAGCACACTTTTACAATATAGCCCATGAGTCCATATATAGATCTCATGCTTACAATAATTAGACTAACCTAATTACAATAATTAGACTCGCAACTCAAGACTACGACTAGCCTTCAACATGCAAACTAACAGTCTCAAAATAGACTCTCCCGGATTCGTCATGCAAACTGCCTGTTCTCGCACAGGCTGCCAATGTCAACACCACCAGATCGATGTCGGCCGATAGGTAACCGATGCCGGTTGCTTCCTCTTTCTATCTGACTGACATCGGCTGATTAGACTGATGCCATTTCTCCTGCAACTGATTCTGCAACTCTGCATCCTCGGTAACTTCTCTTGTTTGCATCCTGGTGAAGCTTTTAGCTCCACAACCTAACAATCTCCCACTTGGAGATAAAAATCTGCACTTGTACCTGTACCTGTACACCATCTAAATTATTCCCTGGCTTGTATCCCTCTTCAAGATCCATCCTGAAGACCAACCACCACACAACCGTGATGCTATACCTGTCATTCAAGTAACCTACCGCATCTGAACCTACACGTCCATGTAGTGAAGAACTTGACCCTGCATAACAAGAATCCCTGCTGCTAGTCCCACTGAACTGCCCTCCAATACTCCTTCCCTGAATTGGCTCCATACTTTCCGACAACCCCCACTGATTGGGAAAACTTAGGCCTACAATAAACCTCATGTGATTTCGAACCCTGTTTCAAGTTAAGCTTGAACTGTCCAGCCCTTGGTGTGCTTACCAATTCTGCATCCTGCGTAATGAACCTCACCAACACCATCTTCACATCAGCTCCCACTAGAGATAAAATCTCCATGTCTATTATGCCAAAGAATTTTGCTGCTCCAAATTCTTCATGACACACCTCTGAACTAACCTTACCCTTAGCTCAGCAAATACCTGTATGTACAAACCTACTAGTAAATCACCCACATACAGTAACAAAATGATGTTGCGACCATCATCTACCTAGTAAGATAAACACAATAGTTACACTGACATTGACTGAAGCCATGCTTAGTCATCCACCTGTCAAAACCTATACCACTGTCCTACAGCTTCCTCAAGACCATATGCCTTGGCCTTCTGTCTCTTGTGTCCATCCACTCTCTTCTCTAAAATGGGAATCCATCTCTCTCAGTGCTTACTTCCATCTGACAACTCTACCAACAAATACCTGTTTGGTTCTTCTCCAAAGACGCACACTCCTCATCCATGCCAAGCTCCCACTGTATCTAGACTCTACCTGCATTGCCTCTTCACATCCTCCTGGTTCTTGACCATCAATAAGAAATATAAAGAAGGTGAACAATGAATATGAGGTTCACTTACCCTTTCCTGACCTCCACATGAGCGTTTGAGACTTGCTGTCTGCCTAATATCTGTTCTAGTGACCGATCTCGGCCATCTCCCAGTCTGCTCCTGACCGATGTCAGTTCCCTGCACTGACCCTGACTGCCGACATCGTCTCCCTGGCCAACGCCGGTATCCATTCTACCGACGTCGGTTCCCTAATGACCGATGTCAGTCTTCCTATTGCCGACGTCGATTAATGTGTGACTGATGCCGGTACCTGTGTTCGCCTGTGAGTGATAACTTTTTACCTGCGAGCTCTCCATGGATCAAAATCCTAATCAAATCAGCCCTGCTCTGCTCAGAATAATTCAGTTCTCTCACCTGATCTCTATCCATCATCTCCTCCATGAACACCAAGGCTTTCCAGTTCTTTAGCTTGTCAAAAACATCTATCTTCCGCTTCAGAACCTGCATTCTCCTTCTACATATGTGACTAAGCCTATGAAGCCACATCTCTGCAACAGAAGGTGAATCAGCAATATAAGTAGATAGATAAAGGATACCTACTTTCTTACCACCATCTAATTCAATGTGTCCACTATGAGAGTTACAGTGCATCTCTCAACACCCAAATTTCCTGAAGAAATTAGACTCATCTCCAAGACTGGTACCTGCATGACTTCCTTCAACCACTGTGTGTCATCCATCTACAATTTCAGCTTCACTTCCCCTTTGCCAATTCTTTGGCAAGGCTCACCAGCTCCTCTCCCTGGGGCTGCATGGAAAGAGGCAACATAATCTTTTATCCAAGATTCAACTTTATCCAAGAAACCTTCCAAAGCACCCTGTGCATCAACACCTGCAACATCTGCATCTTCAGTTCCTTCATGTTGATCTACTACCAACCAACAATATCTTTTTCTTTGCTCTTTCTTTCCATCAATCAGACCATTCATGCTATTCAGTTTCTCCATTTGTAGCTTACTTCCTTCTGCCATTGCTATACTCCCACTCAATCAAAAACCCCTGTGAGCAACCTGTAATCAACAAACACTACCAGATCTGAAACCACCTGTTAGTAACCCAACCAAAAAGCTCTGATACCACGTGTCAGGGAAACCCCCAGAAATAATAAACATGCTCCTATCCCTCCTTAGTCAGGATCTTGCTCTACCAATTAGAACACATGTGATTACTTCTTGTATTAGCAACTAAACACGGAATTATACCAGAATCAATAAGTAACTAGAAATATGAAATAACACAGGAATTAAGAGACAATACACAATTGTATTATATACATAGAAGAATATACAATAAGGAAGATGCCACTTCTTCCTCCACCTCAAAGGTTCGCCACACCTCAAGACCTTCTTACCTCTCTCTCTCGGTCCCAACAATCAACTCCAATACAGAATTGATGTTCACCTCTCCAACCAGTCAGTAACACGCTGCCAGTTCACCAAGTACACAACCGTACTCCAAGTAGATCCCCTGCTCTTTGCTACCTGCAAATCACTAGACCTTACTCACCATGCAGACATCTCTACACCCTTGAAGAACCCTTGTCCTTGCCTCACCAAGTCCTTATTATTCCTCAACCAGTACTCCAGTGGATCAGCTCCTTGACCTTGCAGACCTTGCAACTCTCCCTGATCATACACACTTAGCACCCCTTGGAACTAGGAGGAGCTACACTAGCTCTCTCTAAAAGCTCTATGGCTTTCTAGCACACTTTTACAATACAGCCCATGAGTCCATATATAGATCTCATGCTTACAATAATTATACTAACCTAATTACAATAATTAGACTCGCAACTCAAGACTATGACTAGCCTTCAACATGCAAACTAACAGTCTCAAAATAGAATCTCCCAGATTTGTCATGCAAACTACCTGTTCTCGCACAGGCTAACGACGTCGGCACCACCAAGACCGATGTCAGCCGACAGGTAACTGACGCCAGTTGCTTCCTCTTGCTATCTGACCAACGTCGGCTGTTCAGACCGATGCCATTTCTCCTGCAACTGATTCTGCAACTCTGCATCCTCTGTAACTTCTCCTGTTTGCATCCTGGTGAAGCTTTTAGCTCCACAACCTAACAGGTTCAAGGTTCAATGGTTTAATCCTTATTTTGATGCTTGCCAATAAACCCTTTGAACCAGTTGAACTTTCTAATTCTTTTACCAAAAAGTTGAGAAAATGACGAAATTGAATGTTTTAGAACAAATTTTTGGAAAGGGGGAGGGACAATTTTGACCATGTAGGACAAAAATAGTCATATGTTGTCCAAAAAATGAGGATTCAATTTTTAGGGGACAACATACTGATTATGTAATAAAGTGGGTAGAAGTGCCGGCTTTAACAAATGCCACTAAAGGAGCAGTTGATAATTTCCTTTAGCACAAAAATTATGGTAAAGTTTGGAGCAATAAGAATCTTAGTTTCAGACCAGGGACCACAATGTATGTCTAATATGATCCAGGATTTCAAAATGTATTATCAAATCAATCATAGGAAGTCATCTCCCTATCACCCACAAGCAAATGGATAAGTTGAAGTAACAAAAAGAGAATTGGAAAATATCCTCACTAAAATAGTTGAATTAGAAAGAAGAGATTGGGGTAAATAGACTACCTAAAGCTGTCTGGGCTTACAATACAACTTGGAAAAACCACAATGGGGTTTCACCATATGAGTTAGTCTATGGGAAAATTCCCCTTATTGCCTATTGAGTTTGAACTATAGACATTGAGGATAGTAGCTAAGGTGGGAATTGAATTAGATGTAGCTCAAAAGGAGCAAATCCTTCAACTCAATGAATTGGATGAATTAAGAATGGTATCCACTTCACTAGATAGAGATAATCCAAGATCAAAGGAAGTAATGGCATGATTCACATATCAAGGAAAGGCAATTCAAAGTAGGAGACTAGGCATTACTATTTGATTCTAAGTACTAAAAATTCAAAGGCAAATTAAGAACCAAATGGTTGGGACCTTATCAGATCGATAAAATATTTGACAATGGTTCTATCTAATTACTTCCCATTGATGGTAGCAAAAAAATACTCTTGGCCGATGGACACATGCTAAAAATTTATAGGAAGCCTCCTACTAAGGACAAATTCTTGAAGCAGATTGAAGCAAACAAAGAACTTGATCATATGGGAGAACCCAGTTCTTCCAAAATGATCAAATAATCAGATGAAAAGATCTAGAATAAAGAGAAGAGGATGAAAACTAGTAAATGGCGTTCTCTTCCCCCCCCCCCCCCCAAAAAAAATAAAAAAAATAAAAAAAAAACTCTCAAAGATCAATTGAAAACCAATGATGGCGGTTGATCTTTTTAAATAAATGGCTAATTCAAAACAAAAACTTCTTTGGAATTCTAATTATTTTCTAACCATTTTTTTACCTGTTAGGAATGATGAGTCATCATGATGGATGGATTACATCATTAAGGATGGTAATTATGTTTTTAACTTATTAAAGGTTAGATTGAAAGTTCACATGTGTGCTTAGACTTGATTTAAAAAGATTAGTATGATGAGTCATCTATTATACATCATGATTAAATGTGCAAAATCATGAGAAGGAAATTGATGATGAAATAAGTTGGTAGATAGTTATAAAGAATCATTATTATTATTGAATCAACAAATTAAAAAATAGCTACAAAAAAAACTTGAAAAGAGATATAGTGAATTAAATCCGTCAGTTCCACAGTTGAATTCACTAGTTCTACAACTGAGTACAGTAGTTTTGTAGCCAAATTTGCTAGTTCCTAATTGAGTAAAATAATTTTACAATAAAATTCGCCAGTTCAGCAATTGAATTCACTAGTTCCACAACCAAAGTCATCAATTCCACCGATAAGAGAAGCAATCTTCAACTAACCTGCATAAGATTAAATAAGAATGAATCATGGGGATTAAAAAGAAGTTAGAACTAGAGGATGATACCCAGCTCCTTGAAGATGAAGAAGTAGCAACTATCTTTCAACAGGTAGGATGGTTGGAGTTTTTGAGGAAATTTCCCAAATATAACGATGAATTGGTAAGAGAATTTGTTATCAATTTAGAGAAAACAAGGACAAAGATTAGGAATATTTTCATTCATTTTTTTGTGAATGCAGTAAGTGAGATATCTAGAATACCAATGGTGCATGTCCCAAACCCTGTCAAAGGGACATTAAAAGACCTAGTTGAAACCCTACAGAAAGAGGGGGAAGCTGAACCCTAGTATATTTACAACACAAAGAAAATCATCAAAGGAGTTAAAAGAGCCAGCTTGCCCAAACCCTTTGACAAAGTAATATTTTGGATAGTTAAGTATTTAACCTATGATGGGCAATTTGGGTCAGTAGGAAAAGAAGTCCTGAAAATCCTCATACACCTTAGATATGGAGCCAAAAAACTAGAATATATAGTAAACCTTTTAGGGTTTCTTTTTGATTCCATCCATACAATGGCCTAGATGTATTATTGGGGTGTAGGAACAATTAGACATCATGGGTTAGTGCATTTAGTATGCCATCACCATTTCCTTTCAAAGAAAAATGGTGAAGAAATGTGGGAAAATTTTCTTGGCAAATTTGGGCAGAACCTTAGTATTTCTATAAGAGAAATAGAAACTCCTCCTACCCCTTCAGTTCGTTTGGAAACTAATAACACTACTGAGAAAAATAAAGAACTAGGGGAAGAGGAAATAACAACAAGAAGATCTGAAAGAAGAGCTAAAATTGTAAACCTTACTGTGCCTTCTCAAGAAATTCCTTCTTTTGTAGAAGCTACAAAAGAACTAATACCTGTCTCTGACAGTGATGGTTCACCTAGGCCTGAGCAAAAGGTGAAAATCAGAAGAAGCTCTAAGAGGAGACCTATGTATGCACATTTTGAGGCTCCTCAAGGATAGAGACATCATAAAAGGTCTAAAGAAATTCTAGAGGAGATGAAAGAACAAGAAAGGCTAGAAACTGAAGCTGTTGATATTTTGGGTAGCATCGCCATGACTCCTCCTGGACCAAACCAAACAGAAAAAGAAAAAGAAAATGAAAGACTTGAGGAGCAAGTTTTCTAAGAAATGGGTGAGACATCAGCACCATCACATGAAAAAGATGAACAGGCATCTCAAAAAAGGAAATGGAAATCCCCTCTAGTGGAAGAACAATGCTTAACTCCCCATGAAATTTAAAAAAAAGAAAAAAATCAACAGGTTAAACAGGGTCTATTTTTGTCTAGAGTAGAGCTCATTATTAAGGAAAAGGATGAGGAATTGAATTTCCTCAAACTCAAATTAGAACAGAGAGAAATGCTCCTTAAAGAATTAACAAACTAGTTCATAACTAAGACTAAGGAATTAATAGAGATTAAAAGACAACTGATGGAGAACAAGGAAAATTATACAATTTTTAAGAGACAGACCGTTGTGTCAACAGTCTCTACATAGACTAAATTGACTTATCTTCTACTCAAGTAGTTATGGGATGATACATGTAGAGAAATCAGTGTAATGAAGACATCCAATAAGGATTTGAAAATCAAAATGGAGGAAGAAAATAAAGCAAGGAAGGAATGGGAATAAAAATTTTATAGGGAGGAAAAAGATAAATATAAATATCTTGTAAAAATACAAATAGTTTGCATGATGAGTGAGAAACTACTTGCAT
Organism: Torreya grandis; assembly: GCA_037957365.1. NCBI lineage: Eukaryota > Viridiplantae > Streptophyta > Pinopsida > Cupressales > Taxaceae > Torreya > Torreya grandis. The sequence continues at coordinate 77,634 of JARHVA010005661.1, forward strand.
GTAGAAGACCTTCTCCTGCATATAGTATGTTTTTAGAGGAACAATTCATTCACTGGTAGGTGGCAAGGATAGCATGTGGCCTTCCACATGAAATAAAATATGAAGCTAATTTCTTGATAGCCTACTCCTTAGCCAATGAGAACAAAAAAATCTTCTCTGTGAATTTTACCTCTACAATTTCATGCTGAAAAAAATTTAGGTTTTATGATCAATTTATATGTAGGGGAAAGCCAGCTTAATGCATTTGTCTCTATTCTTCAAAATCAGATTGCATGGAAAGAGAGGGAGTTAGAGCATCTATTAAAGGCAAGTTCATCTGGTCTTTGTATGAAAATTCAATATGGTAACACATTCGGCTTTGATACACATTTCCAATCCCATGCATTTAATGACAAGTTCAAGGAACCTTATCTTTTCAGTTTACAGAAAAGAATTAATGCCTTCACCTCTTATGAAAAGGCAAATTTTGATAATATCTATGATGCATGTTTGAAAAGATGGGAATTTCTCCTGGTGGCATTGAAAAGAAGGGAAGTAATATCCCCTTCAAATTTGATCTGGAGTCTAGAAAGGACAAAATATTTATGCACAATAATTTGTCAGATCAATGAAACTCCCATGCGCATATGGATAGGAATGTGGACAAGGCCACCTCTACTTCTTACCCCCATATCTCTTTGGCAAAATAGAGGACCTCAAGATCTCACTTAATTTGAGGAAAAAGTAGAAACATGAGTAGGGTATAGTACCTCTGAATCAAAGCATTGGGATATTCAGTTCCATCCATTTGATCTGAGCAATCAAATAGAATGCAAAATATGCAATCTCGAATTTGAAGAGTAAATTTTGTAAAGGGACTTACAAACAAGTAAGTATGCGGGAAATGATGAGGCCAGAATATGCTTGTTAAATGTATAATAAATGACCTCATCTTACTCTCTCTTTCTATTAAGTTTGATTGCATTTTGTGACTTTTATTTTGATCTGATATGAGTTAGGATGTAATTATCCATATTTTGTTGATTGTGATTCTAACATTTAAAAAGCTCTGTAATTCCTAACAAGTGATTTGAAAAAATCAATTTTTGTAATAAAATAGGTCATCATCAAGCTAAAGAACAAATATGAAGTGGATTACATGTTTATTGAAGAATTGGAATCAATACAGCTTAGTTTCAGAACCCCACCACGCTGTTACAAGTTCAGTCACATTTTTGGACTTAGTTTCAGAACTCTATATTTAGTTCCAAAATTATCTAAATTAATTTAGGTACTCCTATAGATAAGCTCTAAAACTTTCACAGTTAGACATGGAACTGATAAGGATCTATTCCAAATAGATGGTGATTTATCAAACCAATGATCCTATTAATTAGGAGCAGACTTCCAATTTCCATACTTGCAGATCCAAGACATTTATCACACAGTTGGACATCTAGCCATGTCTTAATTTAGTGTCTATTATGGTCATGATTCAGTTCCATCGTATCCATGAAATAAGTACACCCATCAATGCACCACAAGAAGAAGAATATATATATATATATATATATATATATATATATATATATATATATATATATATATATGTATATATATAGACCTGGGAATTTAGGAGTAGGAATAATTGAAGAATAGAGGGATAAGGATAGATTAGTACATTTTTGTAATACAGAACATTTTATCAATACAATAGAGAGAAAATTAAGTTGTTCAATCTTGTTTCTAGGCAGAGTAAGGGCCCACTCCTCTAAGAACCAGGATCTTCATTTTTGGTCAGTATTTATATTTTATTCTCAAAAGCAAATAGGTAGCTCTATTAAAATTATAAATGCTTCCAACTCCTTAAAGTTAAAAGTCATTGTAGATTTGTCCCTGTGGGTATTCTAGATTAAATTCTCATTTCTTTGTAATCATTTTCTAAGCATTCTAAATAGTGTATTAATTTCCAGCAATCTATTTCATTTTACAAAAGTGTGTTTATTTCCATCAATCTATTTCATTCTACAAAAGTGTGTTTACTTCCAACAAATTAATTTATGCAAAGTGTGTTTACTTCCATCAGATTTTTATAGTTTGATTCCAATAAGGTTTTAACCAAAGAAGTCCTTAAGACATTAAAAATCCCCCAAAACAAAAGAAAAATACAAATACCTATAATCAATTACTAAATCACTAAGATTCTTCTTGTTGCATATAGCTTTAGACACATCCCTAGTTAAATATGACATCAACAGAAAATTGATTAAATGAAGGGAATAATGACACCCATCAATAACCCCTGTAGATGTTCAAATATAAGTTTGATAAGCCCACAAAGTAAAAGATATGTGAAGATGTCAATTATTTCCAACCTCATTGACTATTTTGGTTAACATCTTGATAAGGGCTTTTTTTGATGATTTATCTTATTGATTGGCTTGAGGATAATAAGGTGATGAGAAACTCAACTTAATGCCACATGAATCACACAACTTTTAGACCTGATTATTTTTAAAATATTTTCCATTATTTATAATGATTTAATGTGGGACACCAAAATGACATATGATGTGATGATTAATGAAATAAGCAATCTTAACTACTTTGGTTGAATTAAGGGGAATAGCTTCCACCCTCTTAGTAAATACTCAGTAATAGTAATGATAAATATATATCATTGGGAAAATTTGGGATTAATATGCCATATAAGGTCTAAACCCCATTGAGAGAAGGTCCAAAAATACCCTACTACTTTTAATACATGAATAGAGATATGGGATAAGTTAGAATGTTTTTGACACTTCAAAAATTTCTTGACATACTCATAATAGTCATGATTCAAAGTGGGCCAATGGTATCCTAACTGCACATTTTCCCTAGCAATAATCAAACCACTGAAATGGCCACCACAAATTTGATCATGAGTTTATTTAATTATAAGACTTTATTTAAAATTATAGGGACAATGGAGGAGAATACCATTGAATCCTTGCTTATAAATCACACCCCATAGTATTACATACTAGGAATTTTGCTGCTAAAAAGCACACATAGCTTTTTAGGATAGATCTGAAGGGATGGTACCTTTAGATAGGTAATAAAAATTTGTGTACCACAGATCCACATGGTTTTCCTATATAGTATGGATAGAAGGAAGATTAGTCTTGGTGTAATAAGTTTGAGTGATCTTGTGAATAAGGAAAAATAACTTAGACTCTTAGGAAGAGGATGGAATAAAGGAGGCCAAGGAAGCCATGGTGTTATCAAAATTGTTGGTTGATCAAGGAGTGTTCTAGATGATGTAACGGTTAAGGGTATCTAAAAATTATTCTACTAACATATTTTATGTTTGGAGGATGATATTATTGTACTAATATATGTCGATTATTTGGTTGACTACCAATTTTGAGTTTCTAAAAATACAAAGAGATTTAACTTTTAGAGCTAAGGCTATTTAGAGACCTATGATTAGGGCTTCATATTATACCATATTATTAGTGTAGTTGAAGTCACGCTTAAAATATAGGGGGATAGGAAAGCCTTTAAGAGGTATTAGAATAATCCCTGCTCCCCCTCCATGCTCACATTTAGATCCATCAAAGAACAATGTCATTTGATATTTAAGATCTTGTTTAGATGTGGAGGCTATCACTTCATTAGGGAATTCATATCTCGATGGTAGATTATTAGCAAGGGGTGATTTAGCCAATTGATCAGCAATGATCTACCCCTAAATTGACTTTTGGTTAAGGAATTCAAGATCAAATTTAATGAGTAATATTAACCATATCACCATTAATTGATTTTGATAGTGTTTCAAATGCATGAATTTAAGAGGATCAATATTGGTAATCACATAAGTCTTGTGATCAAATAGTGGAAAAGCATGGAATCTATGGATACTAGGGCCAGGAATAGTATTTCAATAAGTGTGTAATGAGTTTCATACTTAACCAAAGTATATATTATATAATAAATCATTTGTTCTCTGTGTTGATCATCACGATGGGTAATCATGGCACTTGATGCATGATCTATAGCCAAGATATATAAGTAAAAGGGATTACCTCCTTGGGTGAAATGAGGATAGGGGGAGATAAGAGATAATTCTTGATAATATCAAATGACACTTGATAATTCAAATACCACACAAAATGGGCATATTTCTTGAGAAGATAATGGAAAGGTTGACATCGATATGATAACTGTGAAATAAAATGAATAATAGACTATAGTTTCCCCTATAAACTATGAAGATTATTGAGTTCGGAGGGAGGCCACATATCGATAATGACCTTAATATTAGTAGGATCAACCTTAATCCCTCAAAGGGAAATGATAAAACCTAAGATCTTGCTTGAAAGACTCTAAAAACACACTTTTTAGGGTTAAGAGGAACCTGATATTAGATCAAATGAGTGAAATTTTACTAAAGGATAGACAAGTGATCCTTATGGTGCTTGGATTTACCAAGGAGATCATCCACATAATCTTCAATGATTTTTTGAATTAAATCATGGAAATTTTAGGTCATGGTGCATTGGTAAGTGGCTCTTGCATTGTTTAAACCAAAGGGCATGACATTATAACAAAAAGTCCCACATGGAGTAATAAAAGAGGTTTTATGTTGATCTTCTGGGGTGATAAGGATCTAATTGTAACTATAAAACCCATCTATGAGTGAAAAAATCTTGTGTTCTATAGTGAGGTCTATGAGATGGTCAATGTTAGGAAGGGGAAAATCATCTTTCAAACAAGTGAGGTTGAGGTCACAAAAATTAGTACAAAGGTGCAGTCCCCCTATGAGTTTTGTGACAGGTACTATGTTAGATACCCATTCAGGGTAATCAATAGGCTAGGTGAAGTTAAAAAATAATAAGTGTTGTAATTCTTCTTTAACAAAAAGTGTAATACATGGATGAATCTTAAAAAAAATTTGCTTTATTGGTTTATCTTTGGGAATGGTAATGATATTATGGACAAAAATAATGGGATCAATTCTAGGCATATCACTATAAGACCAGGCAAGGTTTGGCTATGACTAGCAAGGAATTCCAAAAAATCTTGGTGCTCTTGAGAATCTAAGGATTGAATCACTTTTATATTTTTTGGGGCTTTAGGAATCCCTATGTGAATATTAGCTATGACCTTGTTTAAAAGACTAAGAAATTTAGATAGAATAATATTATTCAAATATGAATATCCTACCCCTAAATATGTTAAAATGGAGTCATCATGCTGACACTCCATTACATGGATAGAGGGATAATCTTCACCTATTATGTTAGGGAAAGCTAAAGGAAGGGATATCATTTTCTCACTAGGTTGATAAGTTAGAAGTTCTAGGTGAATGGCACTAATAAAAAAAGTTAGGTGTAATGGAGATTGTATCATCGATCACCATAGGGTAACTAAGAAGGGACAATGGATTTTCATCATCCACATCCATAGGGGCATGGGATACTAAATCGTGATTTTCATCAAATTTAGGATATTTCTTGAAACCAAGGCCATGCTTCTCATGAAATTTTCTAAGGTCACTTATTATAACCTCATGGGGTCCTTCTTCATAAGTCCTAAGATAAAACATTTCCAAGCACAACATTGTAAGTAGGTTTATGCAAAGTGTGGTTTTTCAAGGAAGGAGAAGTTAAATGTAGATGGTTGGGCATACATTTGTCTTTATCTATAGAAAGGATATTAATCAATTCCTTTATAAGTTAAGTGAATTTGGAGATGGGGAGGTTTGAAATTGATAATGTCTCCTAAATTGGTTTAATAGGTATGTTTTCAATCAGGTTGGCCATATTTTTGAGGGGTTAATAAAGTGTTGAGCATTAATAATTGATATTCCCCTACATAAATTTGTTGAAATACTAAATCGAAAGAGTTTACATTGAGGATACAAGATGAAGGTATAACAGAGTTGGAAGATGTTTCCCCTAAATATAATAGACTCGAGTTATTCATAGGGATTAAGACATTGTTAGGTTGATAAGTCAAATTGCATGTCTTGAATGAATTTGGATCGTTAGGGACACTCTAGACCTTACCCATATGTTAAAATTTAAGACATTGGTTTAAAGTGGAGGGATTGCAATGCATAGTGCATATTCAAATATGTCCTAATAGTATATTATATTATAACTCCCCTTCATTATGTAAAATAACTCAAGGAGGGTACATACACCTACTTGAATGGGAAGGATAAATGTTCCTAATGTAGGGGCCATAGTATCATTGAATGCTTGTAAGATGGATGGATATTGAGATACAATAGTTTTAGGTAATTGTAGTTTCTTAAAATCATGAGAAGAGATAATATTTATGCTTGTTCCATTATCAATCATTACCCATTTTATTCAAGTTTGATTAATTTGGGTAGTGATAAATAATGGTGGATCCTAGTCATCAATCTATAATGGGGATATTTTAAAATCATGGAATGTTATGGATGATGACTTTTGAAACAATGCAATAAAATATGATAGAGGTCAGGGTTCATCTGATTATATCTTAGTATTTTACAAGGCCTCTTTCATAGCCTTGTGATGTTGTGGAGATTATTGTACAAGTTCATATAAAGACATCTTCATTAGGCGTTGATGAAGTTATTTTAGAATAGATATCTATATCAACTCTAAAGCATTATTATTTTTTGCTTTTCCTAAAATACAAATTTTAGGTTTTAGGATGGGCATTGTAGGACTATCTATGGTAGAAGATAGAGCTTTTACAATAGTCACTTTGGCTTTATTAGGACTTCGGGTCTTATGGCCCTAGGTCTAGGATCATGTAGCTATGTATATCACATCTATCTGAAACAATGGTGGATTTGTCATGTTTTTAGACTCATCCAAATCTAGAGGGTTTAGGAGGGGTTTTTTATATTGAGTTATATTAGAGATTCTATCTTATTTTGAAACTTGTTCTGATCTTTTTGGTAATATACTAGTTATTGAGGTTGATGTGACCCTAGTAGTTTTACTATGGGGTTAGTCATGACCAAATTATTCCATTAAAATATCATCCTTTTCTAATAAACTTTAGACCATAAATTTTAGCGCATTATAACTTTCATTAACATGTCTCACTATTCAATGATATGCGTATTTCATGTTTTTTCGATACTACACCAATTTTTGAATGAAGATTGATAGGTTTTATGGGTGGTAGTGTGACAAGGGAAGTTTGAATAATTTGATCAATAATATTAGAGTAAGACATCCTAAAAAAATCTTTGATGGGTTTTTCATCCTTTCAAGGCATTGGAATGGAGGTTTATTTACTTTTGAGTATTGATCTTTCACACTAGTTGTTTGAATATTCCCCATAGTGGGTACTTTGTGTTTGGGATAAGACTTTACACCTAGGCTTCATGGGTAGTAAATATTTAAAGGATTATGAATCAGAATTATTAAAGTGGTAAGATCCCTTTTTAATGGTATATGCTCTTTATAATAGGATTCTATAATGGTAGTTTTTAGTCTTGCTGAAGAATGAGGTCCCAATATAGATGCTCTAGTTTGAATTGGTGGCAAAGGCATCTTCCTTTTCTAAATATGATGGGGGATATCAGGGATATCCTATTTAGGGAGTTAAATAATTATGGGAGGATGTTGAAAATATTTTCCTCATGATGCCTTGAGGTTTTATTTTCTAATTCCTAAAGTATTCCCTCTAATTTCTCTCTTTACAAGATTTGGCTCTTCCTGAGGTATGAAGGAAGCTGGTCTTGGGTTTGGATGAGGTAAAATAATAGTCTTATCAAGGGGGAGTAAGATAGAGGGGATGGGTATGCTACATGAATGTGTTTTAGTGAATAAAGGAGTGGTATGTGTATCTTCTAGGATGTCTAAAAAAACATCCTCCTTGATATCTTTCTCATCCTTTATTTCTAGTTAGTTATATTGAACAGGTTTAAGTAATGTTTCCTCAAGAGGATCCAAAATAATGAGGTCTGTAAAGCCTAAGTGTGTCTTAGGGAAAGATATAATTGATTCAAATGGTTTTAAGGTGTCTCCTATAAGGATATATGGGATTTTATTTATTGTGAAAGGTGATTTAGAAACACTACTAACCTCTTTAGGCATAAGTTAATCATGGATCATACTTATCACATGGGTCTCATGGTCTGAGGTGCATCCTAAATTAGCCTATATAGAATTAAAAATAGAGGCATGTTTATGGAATGAATGGCTAAATATGTCTATGCATTGATTATGAAGAGCATTAAGTGTTATCTAACTATTGTTGACCAAATTTGACTTTTAGGTCAAATTTGGATCCTTATAGGTAAAAAAATTGGTTTTATAGATATTAAGGGGTATATTACTTTGTCATAGGATATATTATGATTCAATTGATTTTATCTAATTCATTTCAAGACTTAGTCATGGTATAATAGATTTATTTGTCATTTTGAGTCTTTTAGTGGAATTTTAAGGGTCATTAATGAAAGTGGCACAATTCCCAAGGTGAAAAGGTATCATTTTTAAACCTTAAAACTTAAAAGAGGTAGTTTTACATGTTATGGATGTTAGTTACATTATAATATTTTAGTTTTTTTAACTAAAACCCAAGAAACCAATTGAAAAAGGGAGCTTTTGGCACTTGTACGGCCCATGGGGGAAGGTGGCGCATGGGAAAAGGTGATATAAAATATCTTCATCTTCCTAAAACTCATATCAACACTTGATATTCTTTGGAAGTTCAATTTTAAATCCAAAACCATTCTACTTCTTCTTTACTTTCCTATACATGTAGAAGTGACCTTCAAGTTTTTGGTCAATATGGATAGCTAAAGAGGTTTCAAGTCAAATTATTTTGGAAGGTTTCAGTACACTTAAATAAATTAATTTCCATAACAATAGTTCAAGGATTTATCAACTTTTATTTATTAACCATCCTCATGAATTTGACTATACTTTTATGTTAGTTGTTTCATACACCTTATAGGTTTTGCTCCATTTTGGTCAAATCCATACGAACCAGTTGGTGACATTAACTCCATAAGATTTTGGATACCTTCTCAGATGATATTCATAATTATTTTCATGTTCTATGGTGTTTTGATGAGTAAGTTAGTCCATGTTTAAAAGAAGATACCACTATGTACAGTCTCAAACAAAGTTCTTCTTATTTGTAGAATGTTGGCTTCATATAAGGATCTCATGTAGTTGGAAATATGACGTTCCATAAATCTCGGGTCCATATGATCACCTCTTCTAATTTTTGGTTCTACCATATCTTGCTTTGGGAAAATTCTCATCTTGTCATTCTCCATTTTCAACTCTTTGCTCCTCCCCAATTGCAGTCACATGTATGGAGCTAGATTGGCTTATTCATGAAGAGGAAATGAAGGTGTAATATTTTTTTCAATCCATTATGATTTTAAAAGAGTTCATTTGGATGTTTGGGAAAGTTCAATTTTGTTTAAAATGTCATTCACCATGTTAAAATAGTCATGAGATATTCTGCCTTCTTTGTTCCAAGTGTTTGCAAGTGACTTTTAGATTGGAAAAGATGTTTTGGAACTTGTTTCAAGATTCGCTTGGTGTAAATCATGCATTTGGAAGGTTGATTGATGAGATCAAAATATGGCTCATTATTGACATGTTATTTCCCTCAATTCATCTCTTGAAGGATATTATCTTATGCAAATCTTAGATTGTTAGATAACTATTACATATAAAATAGATATTTGTCTTGTTTATATTGAACCAAAGACTAAACCTTTACTTTATCATTAATGTCTAATACATAGCATATTTTAGTGATTTTTATTGTAAAGAATGCTTAGAAAACGAGATAGGTGATGTATAGTGAACGTGTAATTTTGATCTCCATCAAACAAAACTACAGACTCTGCAGGCTTACTTCTACGAACTCTACAAGGTTGTTTCTACGAGCTCTGTAGGCTTGTTTCTATGGACTCTACAAGCTTGTTTCTATAGACTCTATAGGCACATTTATATGGAATCCATAGGATTATTTATATGGACTCCATAGGATTTTTTCTATGAACTATGTAGGTTCATTCCTCTTGACTCTACAGGGTCAATTCTGAGAATTCTGTAAGGATGAAGCTACAAATGGGGAAGCTGGTAGCTAGATAGGATAAGAGAGAATCATTCTAGCTGGAATCAAATAAGGAAAATAACCACTTGATATTTTATAGGATTTACTTTTGATAAAGTTGTTTATATATTTGATCTTAGGACTATTATAGGATAGCATATCTATTTCATTAGAATAATTGGATCTCTTGGAAATCCAATCTCCTATCTTTGGATGAAGGGATCGACCAAGGAATCATATTCCTTTGCATCCTATTTTGAGTTGATTATATTAGTATAAAATGTAAGATTTTCATATATAATTGGATATAGAGAGATGATAGAGAGTGGATAATAGAGGAAAATATTTGTACAAGCATATTACAGGTTTCAGATAGATTGTAATTATTTTAGTTTTATGAATTAATACTTCAGTTTCTAGCATTGATTAATCTTTTTTCCTGAGTCTGAGAGGAGAAAGGGCCCACTCTCCTTGGAACCAAGAACTATGTATGATATTTATGTTATGTTTTACTAATTAATTTTTATAATTAATTAAAATCTTGTTTATATTTATATTTATTCATAAAAACATCAAAATAAATTCGCAGTTTAAAAAGCATTTTCTTATTCCAAGTCATTTCCTTTCTAAGAAATGTGTGTTTTCTTTTATAGTAGACATGTGAAGCAAATTTCCTTTGGTTCAATAGGAGTGTGAGTTTAATTTCCATGCAAATGTAAATAGGAGTGTGTTTTTTTTAATTTCAACAAAAGAATGGATTGATTTGATTTCTTCCTTTCTACTCAAAGAGTGAATCAAGTAGTTTAGGACATATGTATTTCTTTAGTCAAAGTTAGAATAGGATAATCAAACACCCCCATAAGCAACCTTATAGATCTACCATCTCATACCTTACTGCAGACAACTTTGGACAATAGCCCTGGTTGATAAGACATCAATTGAATATTGATTAAATGAGGCGTTAAATGACATTCATCATTTTTGGCACCATTGCCTGAGAAATAAGGTGTTATTAAGGTAATAATTATTGGTCTAGAGTGAAAAATAGAAAACATTGTAAAAACCCATAAAATATTATAAAAATTCAATAAATTGATGTACCATCCTAGAGATTCTAAAGGATGATTCATCCTAAAGTTTCCACCAAGAACACAAGTTGACACTCCTTCAACATCTCTGAGTAGTGAACCAAAAGTTACAAGTGAAACCTATCTTCAAGAATCTTCTGAAACTTGGATAGAAACCTAGCCATTGCCACAAGCAAGCCCTATAAGACAAATTCCTCAAGATCAATCTCTTGTAGGAAGACACTATTTAGAAATTGCCAAGGGTTTAGAAGAAGCATTTCAAAAATATGTAACTGAAGAAAAATTTGAAAAATTTGAACCCATACTGATACCACAAATATTTAGTGGGAAGATCATCTTGGCTTTGAAACATTATCAGAAGAAGAAATAGCTCTCCAAAAAAATCAAAAACTTGTACAATTAGGAAGGAATTTCTCCTTTCCTATTGTTGTTGATCCTAATGATCAAACCCTCATGAAAAATATTTCACTAGCTAATCTACCAAATTTATAAGGAAGATCTACAGAAGATCCTAATCAATTCCTATTTGAGTTTAAGGTGCTCTATCAAACCTATGATTACATAATAGATGGTCAGAAATTAAAACTATTTCCCTCTACACTTAAAGATGCAGCTATGAGATGGTTCATGGGTTTACCTAATGATTCTATTAGAACATGGGATGACATAGAAATAGAATTTTTGAACAAATACCAAGATTACTACCGAGTGTGAGAAAGAAAAGAGGATTTATTCAAAATCAAATAGAATGAGGATGAATCTTTAGAGGATTATTTGCATAGATTCATGTTCACTCATAAAAAAAGAAATTATCTACTCACTGAAGACGTTCAGAAATTGATTTTCTTGAAAGGATTGGATGAAGACACTAGAGATGCCTTAAATCTGATAAGAGGTGGAGATATAAATAAATTGGCTTTCAATTAGATTTCTGAGCTTTGTACCAAATACTCTCGAATGAAACCTAGGATTAGGAAAGGAAGATTTGGGAAATATAATGAAGTGGGTAAGTTAATGGAAGAATTTGATAATCTAAAGGTAGATATCCTGGTTACACTAAATAGTACTTTGGATGGCCTTCAAGCTAAGGAAAATGCAATAGAACCCTTGGCAATCTACTGCCGTAGGTGTAGATAGAAACATGCCCTTAGAGACTACCCCTAGATAGAACTAATGTTTCATTATGTGGGATCTGTGACGCAATAGATCATGATACAAAACATTGCACCCTTTTGCCTATTTTAAAGAATCAAATGAAAACACAAGTCCAGTCTACTAAATAAGTAAATTATATTCAGAGACAAAACTTTGCCCCACAAAACTAGGCTCAAGGACATTTTAATGCAAGAAATCTAGTTAATCCATGGATGGCACCATGGAATTTTTTAGTTCCTTCACCATTTTGGAATCAACCCCAAATTCCATCAATTCAAAATCCATGGGCAGGACAAGATTGGATGCCAACACCCCCATGGATGGTGCCACAACCACAACAGCAATGGGTACCATAGTAGCAATGGATGCCACAACCATATAAACAATGGAATTAGTAGTGGAAATCACAGTCAAAATTCACCCAACCAAGAATACCACTTGAACAACAAACTATTACGCTACCCCTAGTTATTCAGCAACAAGGATAAATCAATCAACCCTCAATACCTACACAACCAATAGCAAATCCAAAAAATAAACAAAAAACACTTATTTATGTTAATGAACAAGAAGAGATAATCAATATTGGAGCTATTGAGTGTTTAGACATACATTTAAGATCAGGGAAAACTATACAAAAACCTCCAATTCTCACTTCTGAGATACCTGATGAAAATGAAAAAATAGAATCATCTCAATTAAACATTGGAGAGGCCAAACTCAAAATGATCCTTAAAGCAAACAAAGAAAAAATTACTACCCCAGTAGTTCCTTTTCCTGAAAGATTAAAAGAAATTGGTATTAAACAAAAATCAAACTTGGTCTATGAGTTTCAAAAGATCAATATTGAGGTACCCCTTCTACAAGCTATTAGGGATATACTTGAATTAAATAAGATCATCAAAAACATTTGTATCAAAACACATAGGAGGAAAGTAAAATATCTATAAAACATTCATGTTGATGGAAAAGTTGTTGATTTATTAGAAGGAAAACTATTAGTTCTAAAATATGCAAATTCGGGAAGTCTAGTGATTATAGTCACAATTGGAGGTAAAGAAATTCCTAACATCTTGGTAGATTTGGGAGTAACAATTAATGTTATGACAATTGATACTATCCATATATTATCTCTTATGAGAATGAAACCCACAACTACCATTATTCAAATGGTGGATTAATTTGTAACTAAAATAGAAGGGACTATCAAAAATGTTGAAGTACTAATAGAGTCTTGGGAGTATCTAGTAGATTTCATGGTCTTGTAACCCAAAACAAAGAATCTAGGATATCCCATAATCCTAGGTAGACCATGCTTGGCTACTATAACATCATTAATTTATTATAGGTTATGATACATGACCATTTTTAATGAGATAAAGTCCAAATGCATCTCTTTGTATCCCCCTATAAAACTATCAACAAATTGCATATAAAAACTTTGGGTGGATGAATCAGGCAACACATTAAACAACGTTTCCTCATTAGCTATGATTGAAATTAAAAGACACTTGGAAGAATTGAATAGAGACATATACCCAAAATCTACAGACTTTACCAATCTAAAATCTATGGACTCTACCAGTCTGAAAGCTATAGACTCTGCCAGTCCAAAAGCTACAGACTCGACCAGTCCAGAAACTATGGATTGCCTTAGTTTAGGATTCTTGGGTCAAACAAAATATTTTGAAACCTCCAATTCTACTTCTTATATTGTTTATTCATCATATGATCATGGAGTGATTCAATAAAATGTGTGGAAATTGGTAGAACACCAACAAACTCATTTATTAGATGCATTCCATTGTTCTTTAGCAAGACTGATTCCTCTTGAAAAAGAGTTTGTTGATAATGTAACCATGTTTCAAAAGATACTTCCTCATCCATGTCCTCTAAACTCATTTATTAGTGAGTTTAAGAAATAGAATCCAACTACCCAGGTACCAAACCAATCATGGTATTACCTAGAAAGATTTTGAACATCAATAGTTGGTTAACAAATGAGGAGTAAGATCAACTCTTTGAAGTACTAAAAAGACATACCAGGGATTTTGCTTGGGATTATACTGACATGAAGGGAATTCACCCTAGCATATGCACTCATCATATTTACATAGAATCTATCAAACTAGTTAGATAACCACAAAGAAGAATAACCCCAACATTAAAGGAAGTAGTCAAAATAGAAATCCAAAAGTTGTTGGAAGTTGGGTTTATTTACCCCATCTTAGATAGCGAATGGGTTTCACCTCTGGTAATTGTTCCCAAGAAAAATGGAAAGTTAAGAGTATGTGTAGATTATAGATAATTGAACAAAGCAACACTCAGAGATTACTTTCCTTTACCTTTCATTTATCAAGTTCTTGATAACTTGGTAGGAAAGAGATATTTTTATTTTTTGGATGGGTTTAGTGGGTATATCCAGATAATGGTAGTAGCTAAAGATCAAGATAAAACCACATTTACCTACCCTTGGGGAACTTTTGCTTATCGAGTACTTCTATTTGGACTTTTTAATGCTCTAAAAACCTTCCAAAGAGCAGTTCTGGAAATATTCTCTGACCTTACAAATGATTGTGTTGAAGTATATATGGATGATTTCGCCATTTATGGTGAAACTTATGAAGAGGCTCTTACCAACTTGGAAAGAGTATTGATCAAATCTGAGGAACATCAATTATCTTTGAGCCATGAAATTTTTTTGTTGATAATGGATGAAGGAATAGTCCCGGGACACCATATTTCTGTAAAAGGCATTCAAGTGGATCCAAAGAAATTTGAAATAATCTCCAATTTACCCATTTCACAAAAACAAACTAAAATTAAGAGTTTTTTGGGGCATGTTGGTTACTACAGATGTTTCATAGATAATTTTAACCAAATAGCTACCCCTATGTTTGCCTTGCTTACAAAAGATAGTACATTCAAATGGATTAATAGTTGCCAACATGCCTTTGAGACCATCAAAGCTAAACTTGTTACTGCTCTAGTATTGAGAGGACTAGATTGGACTAAGCCATTTTATATATACACAAATACTTCCAATACATCACTAGGAGTAGTCTTTGGACAAAAGGATGAAGAGGGTAACATGTATGCTATATATTATATTAGCAAAAACATGACACCTATTCAATGAAATTACACCATAACTGAGAGGGAATTCCTAGCTATAGTTCATGCAATTAACAAATTTAGACACTATATAATAGGCTGCAAGGTGTTTGTCTATATAGACCATTCACCTATTAGATATATTACCAACAAACCAATTGTAGGAGGTAGGATTATTAGATGGTTGTTACTTTTTCAAGAATTTGATGTTACTATTATAGATAAACCAGGGAAGTCTAATGTGGTGGCTTATTTTTTGTCAAGAATGAACACTACAAGTGAAGAAGAACTAGTGGAATATGAATTTTTAGATGAATAATTATTTTCTATTTCATCAAAATCTCTGTGGTTTGCTGATATAACCAATTACCTCACTATAGGGAAGTTTCTTCTACAATTTTCACAAAAAGAAAAGAAATGTTTAATCAAAGAAAGTTCTTATTTTAAATGGATTAATGGAATGTTATTTAAACTTGGATCTCACCATGTGTTTCACAGGTGTGTGAAAAATGTTGAAGCGTATGATATCATCATAGCTTATCATGATGAACTAGGAAGAAGTCATTATTAAGCTCAAAGAACCATAGATAAAATCCTGGGAGCAGGTTACTATTGGCCTCATCTTTATCAACAAGTAAAAATATATGTCAGACACTGTGATGCTTGTCAGAGAATTGGATAGCTTACTATTTCAATAGAGATACCTTTGCACCCTCATCCTTAATTGGTTTTAGAACCATTTTAGAATTAGGGAATTGATTTTATAGGTCTTGTAGATCTTCCTTCTAGAGGAAGAGAATATCTCCTCGTATGTACAGACTATATGACCAAGTGGGTAGAAGTGGAAGCATTAACTCATGTAAGAGAAGAGATGGTAGCTGATTTCCTATATTTCAAAATCATGAAAAGATTTTGTACTCTAAGAGAGATAGTCTTAGTTCAAGGACCACAGTTAATTTCAAACATGAAAAATCACCTCATGCAAGTATATCAAACTCAGTATAG
Source organism: Torreya grandis (assembly GCA_037957365.1). Taxonomy (NCBI): domain Eukaryota; kingdom Viridiplantae; phylum Streptophyta; class Pinopsida; order Cupressales; family Taxaceae; genus Torreya; species Torreya grandis. The sequence continues at coordinate 94,058 of JARHVA010005661.1, forward strand.
AAAAACATCTCCATACCATCTGTAGGCTAATGGGCAAGTTGAATTCACCAACAGAGAACTAGAAACCATTTTAACCAAGGTTGTTAATTCCAGCAAAAAGGATTGGGCAGATAAGGTACCAAAAGCTTTTTGGGCCTATAATACTACTTAGAAAATAATAATTGGATTTTCACCTTATGAATTAGTTTATGATAAGAAGCCTTTATTCTCTATTGAATTTGATTTCCAAAATTTGAAAACAACTATAAAAGTAGGAATTGAATTAGAAGAAATATAGAAAGAAAGACTCTTACAACTTAATCAACTCGATGAGATGAGGATGGAAGCACTACAAAGAATTGAACTAGTATAATATCAAAGAAAAGTTTGGCATGATTCATAGATCAAGCAATGGAAGTTTAAGAAAGGAGATTGGGCACTATTGTTTGATTCTAAATTTTAACAATTTAAAGGAAAACTCTAAACAAGGTGGTTAGGACCTTATCAGATTAAGGAGGTCTTTGAAAATGGTTATATTAAGATAATACCTATTGATGATAGTAGAAGAGATCTATTAGTCAATGGACATAGATTGAAGCTTTATCAGAAACCTCTCACTAAAGAAGAATTTGTTCAAAAGGTAAAGGATCAAGTAGCTATTCTAGAGAGCTCTGCTTCTTGCAGAGAACATGATCCTTGATAATCTTCTATATATATATATATTAATTATAGTGAAAATCTTTCCAGGGATGTTATTGACAATGCATGCCCAAAAACCCAGCTTATTGGCTGGCTATGCATTGCAAAAAGGGCTTTGGATAGAAAACCAAAAATGGTTGGCCAAAGGGAAAAAATGAAATTTATAAGAAAAAAATAGAGAATCTCGTTATGTCACTATGATTGGTCATCTATATGCAATAAACTAATGCATGAAAACTTATTTATGCAAGACACATGGCGAGCAAAGGATACATCTAAGGTCAAAGTAAGTAAGACATATTTTATTTATCTATGTTTAGTTAACTAATTATCTTTGATTTAATTAAGACTTATTCTATGGAGATGACCCAAATTTGAATCTTCCAAAATGGAATAACATGACTCATGTCATAATGAAAAATCATGCAACTGAGCTGCCAAAGGTGTATGGATAAGTGTGTAGCTTTGATATAATCAATTGAGTCATCAATTATGATAATGATGAGATGTCATAAAAAAGAGTTCTATATGAAGTAATGAATCACTGTCACCATCAAAGTGACATGTCATCATTTCACCCAACTTGTATTAATGAGACAAAATGGCTAGCACACTCCATAGAAACGTGTGGTGCCTAAATGTATCAAGTCATCATATCAAAATATGAACTCATGCTTCTGTAGCTTTTTATATGAACCATTTCATTTCTACAGACTTCAATATAAGCTAGTCTATAGATCCTCCATGATTGGCATCTGTAAATACTTAGTGACTATTGCCTACCAATTTCAATAAAAGACTAGTCTACACCTCAATCTGAGTTAAAGGAATAGAGTTGACTGTAAATCTACATAGAAATGGGATAGAAGCTGAAAAATGTAGCAAAGTTTCATAAAGACAAAGATTTTGTGGTAGTGTTTAGAGCCAATGGCTAGCTACCTTTCATTGAAAAGTTCCAAGGTTTTGATGAAACAATGGTAAGTGAATTCATCACTAATCTCACCCCTGAATTTTAAATTGTGAAAGGTATTGTTATTGCTATTACAACTCAAGTTATAAGCCAAATTATAAAAGTTCCAGAAGAGGGAATGAGAGCTACATGAAAAAATTTATTTAGTGATTTAATTAGTTAGTTTAATGGTAATGAGCAGACTAGGACTTCATGTCTAGTATATTCCAAGGGAAAATCAAAAGGGATTAGTAGAAATTCACTTCCTAAACCCTAAAAATCTTAGCCAAGTGGGTACTCAAGTATATCATTTGTGAGGGGCAACACAGTATTATAGGGGGAGATGCCATGAAAATGTTAATACATCTTAAGCATGGGAGATAAAACTCTCTGTAGAAAATTAACCTCTCATCCTTCTTATATGGTGCTCTACAATTTATGTCTACAACCCCTAATGCTACTCTTAGGCATCATGACCTTATTCATCTCATTATCCAACATCACTTCCTTTAATAAGGAAAATGAATTCCAAATTTGCCTACACAAGAAAACCCAAATTCACCATAGGAATTCTCATCTCCACTTTCTATATCAATTGAGAAAACAACACCAAAGAAGAAATCACAACCTGTAGTCCCAACACAAATTCCTTCTTCTTCTTCTTCAAGAAGAATCACAAGATCTCAAAACCCTAAAGTTTCAAGGTCTGCACAAGAACCTAATGAATCTATAGTGCAACCAGTTCCCTTTTTAGGAAGAATAAAATTGAGGCAAAATGCTGCTACATAACCTAAGAAGACCGAGGGTTTGATGGTTGAGAAGGAAAGCCAATCGAGTGTAGCTCAAAAAGTGACTAAAATAAAAAGAAGGCTCATTCTGATAGATGAAGATGAACAAGAAGCTATAGACATTCTGCAAAGTCTTAAAATGGTATTTCATTCTCCCATACATCAAAATATCCATACACCTACAGATATTGAAGATATTATTTTCAAAAGGAAATCTCCTATCATAATGGAGGAGCCAAATTTAGAGGAAGAGCCACACATGGTAGAGGAATTAATTATGGCAGAACAACCTACTATTCCAGTTAAAACTACAATGGATAAAGGGAAACTAGTATGTACCAATGAGAAAGGTGAATTATCTAATCTAAATGATCCTGTTATGTAGTTAACTTTATTAGTTTCTCAAGCTCAAGCTCTTGAACAACAACAAACAACTAACATTTTTAACTTGATCAGTCAATTGCAGAATAGGGATCATCTTAAATTATTTTTGGTGTAGAAATTAGATACAACATTTGTTGATCATGCAACAGAAGTCCACATATTAGAGGAAACAATAACGGAACAAGAAAGTGAACAAATAGATCTTTTGATATATGTAGAAAATTTGAAGAAGGAAAATAGAAGATTTTAGAGTTTGGTAAACTCTTCCAAAGTACTTGATGTTGCATCTCCTCCTCCTAAGGTATTTGTTGACCACGGTTGTCAAACAAGTGATCAGGTATTCTTCCCTTACAAATACTACATCAAATTGAAGAAGAATATTCTTTACTTAAATATTAAAACAAAGATGCAACTTTTTCAAACAAACTCTTGGAAAATAAAAAGAAAGAATTAGAAGCTAAGGTCCAAAATTTAGAAGAAAATTTTCAAGATGCATGCAAATTGGGGGAATCTCTTTTGGCATGTAGAAATCCTTCTCCTACATACATTTTTTTTATTTGAACAATTTTATAGATGGCAGATTTTATGGATCTTTTGTCATCTTCCTTACAATATTTTGTAGCCAACAATATTTTTGGAAATTTTCTATAGTGCTGAACCTGATCAGCAGGATTTGCTTTGTGAATTTTATTTACATGATTTGATTCTAAGAGACCATGAGCGCAATAAATTTTTGATAAACCTTCATGTACGAGAATTTTAACTGAGGGCATTACATTCTACATTCAAAAATCAAATAGCATGGAAAAGCATATTTGAGGACTATACAAATCATGCTAAAACTATAGGATTGTTTGTTAGCCCAGCCTTTCCTATTCCCAGATTGATCAAATAGAATTTTAATTGTTTTTTGTTAGATTATGAGGTTAAAATGCATTATTTATAAGATTTATATGATTATGCTATTTCTTTTGATTTGTTTTCAAGATAGAGTTTTGATTTAGTGGTGGTTGCAAGTGTAAATAAATGGGACCAACTTTCAGTGCCTCTTAAAATATGAGAGGTATTGTCCCCAAATAACTTAAGATGGAGTATGAGTAGGGTGTCATAAATTTTGGAAATCTTAATAGAGGTAATAAACTCTGTGGGAGAGTAGAAATGGATTAGCATGAGATATAGAACCCCTTTACTAATCATACCTATTCCAAGATGACAAAGTTGGGCTTCACAATCAAAAGAGCAATTCAATATATGGAAACAAATGATTCAAGCACATTAGGGATTACAATAAATTCAGACAAGCATATAACAGATGAGTTTGATGAATATGATTTGAGTCAGAGTGTGGAAAGAAGAAGCCAGAGTTATGAACACCAATAAATGTTTGTAATAGGACTTGAAAAAGGTAAATCTTGGGGGAGATGATGAGCTCAGAATATGGCTCATTATTGACATGTTATTTCCCTCAATTCATCTCTCAAAGGATATTATCTTATGTAAATCTTAGATTGTTAGATAACTATTACATGGAAATTAGATATTTTTCTTGTTTATATTGAACTAAAGACTTAACCTTTACTTTATCATTAATGTCTAATACATAGCATATTTTAGTGATTTTTGTTGTGAAGAATGCTTAGGAAAAGACACAGGTGATGTATAGTGAACATGAAATTTTGATCTCCATTTAGTAAAACTACAAACTCCATAGGCTTGCTTCTATGGACTCTACAGGCTTGTTTCTATGGACTTTGTAGGCTTGTTTCTATGGACTCTACAAGATTTTTTCTACAAACTCTATAGGCTCATTTCTATAGACTCTATAGGCTTGTTTCTATGGACTCCATAGGCTTGTTTCTATGGACTCCGTAGGTTCATTCCTCTTGACTCTACAGGGTCAATTTCAAGAATTTTGTAAGGATGAAGCTACAAATGGGGAAGCTAGAGGCTAGATAGGATAAGAGAGAATCATTCTAGCTGGAATCAAATAAGGAAAATAACTTCCTCCTATTTTTAGGATTTTCTTTTGATAAAGTTGTATATATATTTGATCTTTGGACTATTATAGATAGGATATCTATTTCATTGGAATAATTGGATCTCTTGGAAATCCAATCTCCTATCTTTGGATGAATGGATCGACTAAGGAATCCTATTCCTTTGCATCCTATTTTGAGTTGATTATATTAGTATAAAATGTAAGATTTTCATATATAATTAGATATAGAGAGATGATAGAGAGCAGATAATATAAGCATATTATAAGTTTGATATAGACTGTAATCATTTTAGTTTTATGAATTAATACTTTAGTTTCTAGCATTGATTAATCTTTGTTCCTGAGTCCGAGAGGAGCAAGGGCTCACTCTCCTTAGAACCAAGAACTATGTATGGTATTTATATTATGTTTTACTAATTCATTGTTATAATTAATTAGAATCTTATTAATATTTACATTTATTCATAAAAACTTCAAAATAAATTCATAGTTTAAAAAGAAATTTATTATTCCAAAGTCATTTCCTTTCTAAGCAATGTGTGTCTTCTTTTACAACAGACATGTGAAGCAAATTTTCTTTTGTTAAATATGAGTGTGAGTTTACTTTTCATGCAAACGTAAATATGAGTGATATTTTTTTACTTTCAACAAAAGAATGGATTGATTTTATTTTTTCCTTTTCAGTCAAAGAGTGAATCAAGTAGTTTAGGACATATGTCTTTCTTTAGTCAAAGTTATAATAGGACAATCAAACACCCCCATAACCAGCCTTCTAGATCTACCATCCCATACCTTAATACAAATAGCTTTGGACACCAACCCTAATTGATAAGACATCAATTTAATATTGATTACATGAGGAGTTAAATGAAACTCATCATTGATAATAGGTTTGAGTTGTTTTGAGGTCATTAATCAACATTTTATAGATTCATTTGATGTACTACCTTTATAATATCCCATATGAACTCATAAGAGCCTTTTGCTAATGTCATACTAAGGGACAAAAGTCTTGATATGATTTTAAAAATTTTAATTTTTCTAAAGGTGAATTAGGATTCTTAGTGAAGGCATAGAAGGTTCATAAACATAGATATCTTGTGTACTGCCCAAGGTTCCACACTTGTTTCCTATGTGTGCTTATGACCACCTACATGTGGTACCTAATAATTGTGGAGGCCTTGAAATGGAAATTTAGAACATGCTAGGGTATTTTTCAATTGATATCATGTGGAGGAGTAATTACAAACTTGTAGGAGGTGTCAAAAGGATAAAATAAGGTGTAAGATAGGTTGGTTGGAATAAAGATTGAATTCTAGGAAAATTTCCCTAAAAAGTGAAAACAAAGGTCTAAGGGGTTCTTGTGGAACTCTTATGGCATGTTTGCTAATGGTTTAAAGGAATATAAAGAGGTTAATATTATTAAAAATAGCATATACAAGACCTTTTCCAAGAATGGAGGCTAGAAATTCAGTGCAAGGTGGGAATTGAAAGCCTCAAAGTGGCCCTCAAAAACATTGAAATCATGATGTCTTATCTATAGGTTTTGAGGTGTGGGTGACAATTGTATTTCTAAAAGAGAAAGAAAAAAATTATTTATTATAGTTATAATTATCCCAAAATTTTAAAAATGTGAAAATATACATGAATATCATCATCATGATATTTGAATGTAGTATTCCAATCCTCATGAACACCTACAGGTGTCCTTCTATGTAGAAAGTAGGCACTTATGATTAAAAGGTAGTTAGTGACTCAAATAAGATGTTTTATGATGTATTAAATCATATAAAGTGTATAAAAGGTGAAAAAAATACTATTTTATTATAAAAACTCAAAGGGTGTCTTCAAATCTCATAACCAAGCTCATTTGAAGCTCATGTGTACCTACAATAATCTAAAGTTAGAGTTCATAGTCAACAGGTAGTTAGTTTCTCAGTCAAGGTGATTAGTGGTGTTTTAAGACTTTAAAATTTGATTTAAATTTAAAACATGTACTTTTTTACCTAAGGGGGTTCAAGGTAAGTCTCTTTATATCATTACCAAGTCTCAAAAAGTAAAATTAACCTACAAGCAGGGTCTAAAAGGCAAGTTTCTTAGTCATAGAAGGGAAGACTCAGTTATGAACCAAAATTTCATGTAGAGGGATAATGGGAGGTTTTAATGATTATTTAAAAATATTAATACTTTCTCAATATCCATGATATACCTCATAAGCTCCAAATAATGCAAAACAAGTCTAGCAAACCTCTGGAAACCTTGTAGGCACCTATAGGTAGGGTGCAATCTTGGTGAAGGTGAGGAAAGAGGTGAGTATGATTAAGAGAGGGTTTTAAAGTATATTTAAAATATTTAATTGTTTATCAATAAATATATTCCATCATCTCTATAACCCCCTTTATGATGACCACCCACTCTTTCTCTTAGTCATTGGTAACAATTCATACAATGAGCTAGAAAACCCATATTGCTCAATAGGTAAATATGAGAATCTAAAGAGGAGAAGTACTTTTTGAGAATTAAATTCTTAATAAGAATTATTTTTATGTGAGTAACATGTTTACAAATCCTAAAATAATTTTTTTATCATGGAGAGGTCACTTTTAGGTGGATTTGAAGAAAATGCAGGAAAATAAGCTTTTTAGAGGCCTTTTTAGGCATTTTGAGTTTATTAGGTGAATAAATGAGTCAATACTGATAGAAAATTTGGTAAAAATTATAATTATTAACTTATAAAACTCTAAAAATATTCACTTTTCCTTGGGGAAGAGGTTTATACCTCATTTTTTTGTCTCAAAGGTCAGCGAATTAAGAAAAATCAAGTTTTATCAAAACAAACTAATGAGGTAAAAAGGGATAAATAACTTGATGAAAATATTTACAAGCCTAAATAATAATTTTTTGAGGTTTATTAAATTCAAATATGTGATATAAAATACTAGGTTAGGCTCATAATTTTCAAGATGAATAAAGCACCCTTGCACATAGTCTAACTAGACAAGCTTTTTTTAGGCCTAGTTGGTAAATGAGAGAACATAATGAAGAGGAGTGCAAGGGATGTTATGTGATGCATTTTTAAGATTTAATGAGGTGTGAAAACTAATAATAAATCAGACCATCCATGAAATATTAGTCCAAATAGCACAAACTATCAAGGTGCTTGCTAAACCCATTAGGCCTTGAAAGGACTTAGAGCCAATTGGGGGTCCATCTTCATTTATAACTCTTGGTGGGATATAAACATGATTGGGAAATTTTTATGATATGGAATTAGACATTTATAATCTTCTTATATTCAAACAAGCTTATAGGAAAGCTACTTTTAGCTTAGAGAGAGTTGCATACAAGAAAGGTAGAAAAAAGGTCAATGGGGTGATTCCAAATGCTCACATCTTTTCTAAGGATCTGTACGAGAACCAAAAAATTTTATAGGAGTTATTAGGGTCAATTAACATCATTTTTTTTCATTTTTTGAAAATTATAATGTCAAATATTTATGAACAAAGATTAAGACTAAAAACTGCCTAAAACCTTACTAAACCCTTAGTCAAGACCCGATGGATAAAACAATATTTAAAAGCTATCCTAATGACATATTTTGGCCATGAAAGTGACTATAAATTTTAAAGGACTCACTTAGTCTCCATCCCATACTTTTGAGTTGTACAGAATTGTATAGATAAGGTGCAAATAGGGTATTTTGACCATTTTGTGTGTTTTGCAAGTTCTAGAAGAGGTCTAAAGATGAAATCAAGTTTGAGAGGAATATATTGAATTAATATAACTATTTATGGTCATTGGATAATTTAATAAAAACATCTAATTTTTCAAACAACAACTCTCATCTTAGCCAGTCAAAACTGGCATAGTGAACATAATGGTGAGAAGGTCAAAACTTTAAGTGTGAGCCTTTTTAAGGTATACCTGAGAAGTATAAGGATATGGAGAGTCTTTAAAAGTTTCATGCACTCCACCCAATGTATTTTAATGGAAAAATAAATCCAATTTTAAGGCCAAGTGTGAGGAGTGACTGAAAAAGGAGTTTTTTAGACTGCAGATAGTGATGGCTTCCTTCTAGGAGTTTCTAGATGAGTAAAAATAAAACCAATGCATGGAGAGGCATGTATGAAGGCCTTAACTCTCATTAAAATCATAATACTTTTCCTTAGTCAATTATGGGATGTTAAAACATGTCCAAATTATGAAGGCAATTTTTTGAGCCAAGATAAGGAGTTTTATGACACTTTTCATAAGTTTCATGACTTGTATGGAAACTTGGGCATCATAACATTGCATGGTTCATTTCAAACCTATTTATCATGAATTTTAAACCTATTTTATCAGATTTAAAAGTGTTTAAGTGACCTTTGGACTTCCCTTGTCTTGTTCTTCTCCCAAAGGCTATAAATATTGACTCTTTTAGCTCTTTTTGGTTGCCTCTATTGGTTGATGGTGAAAACCTATCTATTTTTGTACTTAAATGTCTCTTTAAGAAATAAAAAAAGTGAATTTTCCTACTTATATGATATATAGTTGAGTGTTGATGCAATCTTGTTGGTCTTGTCTAGTACAAGATGATCTTTTCTAGCATGTTATCCTTGATTGTTCACCAAGTGTGCAAATGAGTAATTATTATAGGTATTTATTAGTGTTATTTTCTAAGTTTATAAGCATCTTAGAATTGGTTCATTAATATATTCTCCTAATGAATAATCCATTACCCTCTGAAGTATCAAAATGCCCTTTTGAACCTACCATATGAAACATTGATGTAACAATTTGTCTTGTGTTATGAGTTTTGTGTGAAGAAAGCTTTGTTTTTCTATAAGTATTGTACTTTTAGTCAATAAAAGGAAATTAAATATTGGTGCATCACCTTTTAGTTTCTTGGTTTGTCCTCTTTACCCCATTTTCATGCAAATTTGATAGATAATAAAGTGTTTCAAAGAGTACATCAAGAGAACTATCCCTTCTAGAGATTCATCTTACAAAATTATTTACCCAAAAAAAGTGAAATGTTTTCATTGTTCCACTTAGATGAGGAGAGATAATCATATCCTTAAGGGGTGAAAATCCAAGTGATAATAGTTTTTGGCATGTCCGCTAAGACTCTAAGTCTTAGAAGAATGTCCAAGATTAGTGTTAGTCTTCACATAGTCACAACTATAAGAACATATATATTCAGTACCTGGTGACTCCACTAAAGTTTTAAAATCTTTGGTTTCTAATCATTCCTTAATTTCTATTCCAAAAGTGACCACTAGGTATATTGTTAAAGGTATACCTTTTGAGTTTGTGCAATTGCCTCTATATTCTTTTAAGAGATTCATATTTATGAATACTAATCCTTATTCAAGGTAGTTGGTGTTTAAGAAGTCCAGGTTTCTAATTATCTCAAATTTTAATATACATAAGCTACATTCTAATATGGCTATGCCTTTTCCTTTTGTAGCTTTCACCAGATCATCTCCTTTGAATCTTGCTCAATATGACCAAATTCCTGGAGCAACCCTTAAAAGTGTTCCATATTTTAGTGGATAAGGTCCTACCACTCCCATTGAGAATATTAGGAACATGGAAACTTCTGAAACATCCATAATATCATTCAAGAGAATGTATCCATTAGGTTATTAGCATTGTCTTTCAAAGGGAAACATTTAGATTAGCATGGGACTCTACTTAAAAATTTCATTGCTTCATGGGATGAACTAAGAGATCTATTGTCTATGAGGTTTGGAGACAAGAGTGATTATTTATCACTAAATGAGCTATTGACCACTATCAAGAGGGATCCTCAAGAGTTTATGAAATATTTTAACACTAGATTTCAAAAGACATGGGATAGGATCCTAGCCCTTGTGAGACCTACCCCAAATTATGCCTTTTTGAACTATCTAAAAGCATTGAATAGTGATGTATCCATGATGATTCAATTCATGGGTGGGAATACACTGCCTTATACCTATGAGATAGCTATTAATACTAAGAATTGTCTTGTTCAATTAGGGAAGATTTCTCCTAGACTACTAATGCCATTGTTCCCTGATTTGTAGATTCCTAGTTAAGTTGTATTACCTACCTTGGCTCCTTTGCCTAATAGTCAAGAAAAGTATACCCTTACCCCTACCAATTAGATTCATGAATTTAAAATTTCAATTCAAAGTTTTACTAATGAATCGGTTTCTATTAAAAGGAAATAAGCTCAAAGTTGTAGGCCTAACCAATCCTATAATTAGTTTAGGCAAACAAATATGCCTCCTTTTCAAGGTAATGGTCAAAGACAAGGTCAAATCAATCAATATATACCTTACCAAAGTTACAATAATAATTCCCCATCATATTATAAATCCCTTGTTCCCACTCAAAATAACTTTACTAAAAAATAACCATGATATCCTTCCTATGACCAAAATCAAGACCAAGTTGCATATGCCACTGAAATGCATAATCAAGCGATGACAATGCAAGGTAGTCAAACACCTCAAGTTTATAATTTTGAGGTGCCAATGAAAAATGGAATTGGAAATGGACAAACACAATCTGATTCTACTCTTATAAATCATTTGGAGGGAGAGTTTTGTGCAATCAATCATTTGGGAAATTTAAGCAATGTGAATGCTAGTGTATCCTCTAACACTAGGTCTAAGAAGAGGGTTTTTAAAGAGACATAAGTGGACAATCAAGGACATATTTGACTCATAAATCATCTATAGCTTTGGGTGGGTCTAACTCAGCTCTTAATGTGAAATAAAATTAGAAGTTTCAGAATGCAAGACCAGCTCCTATGCATCCACCTTCACAAGCTACAACACAAGGTACTAGTGCTTCCAAATAGCCTCTTAAGGTGAAAAATACTTATATAAATGTTTCTGATCAGATGAAGAAGTTACACATGAATATTTCATTATGGGATTCATTGACAATATTGGGAAAAAAATATATGCTTCAAAAGGAATTATAAGGACTAGGTAAGCAAGTTGGATAATCTAGGACTAAAAATATTGTCTTAGTGAATAGAACTCAACCCATTGATGGAAAAGTGAATAAAATTGATAATAATCCTAATTTTTATCTATATTTTATCATTTTTTATCACCTATTTCACAATTGTATCATATATAGTGGGGTTAGTACTTCAGTTAAGCCTAAGTCAATAGTGGATAAGCTATGCCTCAAGTATGAACCAATGGCTAAAGGAGTGCTACAATTATATGGATCACCAACAAAGACCTTGGGAGTATTCAAGGATTTTAATTTGATTTTAAATTATTGTCCTAATTTTTATATCCCTCATGATGTGGTTGTGGTAGATTTACCCCCACATTTTGCTCTTTGTTTGTTAAGAGCATTAACAACCAAGATAGGTAGATACTTGGTATCCAATTGGTCATATATGGTTTTTATGAAAAAATATGGTAATAAGGTAAATATTGAATCATATATTATTCATAATAATAATTTAGATCCCATGCCTAAAGTTAAAAATGTCAATTATGCAATTCTTGATGAGGAAGAGCTTCACATGGACCAATCTCCAACCTCTTCTCTTAAGGAGTTTCTGATTTGTATTTAGATGAATGGGGAGCTAAAAATTATGAGCATGATACTTAAAAATTCATATATGAGGCTGGTTTTAGAGTGTATTACATTCATGAGGAGGAATATTTTATGCCAAACTTGATGAAGCCAAGTGAAAACATGGATGATTTATGACATCTATTCTTTGATGGATCTAGAAGCAAGGTTGGAGCAGGTGGTGGAACAATGTTGGTTTCTCCATCCAAGGAAAGTTACTATTCCACTTTCATATTTAACTTCTCTTTTACTTGTAATGTGGTAGAATATGAGGCCCTCATTCATGGACTTGAGTGGGATAAGAAAAGAGGTGTGAAAGAGTTGCAAGTGTATGGTGATAGTGAGTTATTTGCGAATGAAATAAGAGGCCAAAATTTGACTAAAAAATCTTTGCTTAATTCCTATAAGTATAGAGTGTGGGATATTGTGAAATATTTCTAAGCCTTCAATATACAATTTATCCCAATAGAAGACAACAAACATGCTAATAGGTTAGATACAATTAGAGCTCAATTTGATGTTCCAAATGGGATAGGAAAAGATAAGAACCATCCACATCTAAAGGTGAGTGTAAGACCCTCTATACTTGATAATGTCACTAATTGGCAAGTGTTTTCTAGTGACCAATAAATATCTCTTTTTATACAAGAGGATGCTAAGTTTGCCTCCAAGAATTAGTCCAAACTACAATAACAATATGGAGGGTAGATTGTATAATTGAAGAAAAATAAGCTCCCTACATGTTTATTCACATTTGAGAGTATATTCAATGATGATGATTGTGATCTAGGAATTTGACTCAAGAGAGGATGGTTAGTATGGTGTTAGTTCTAAAATTTAAAACAAAATAAAACAAACATACTAATAGCTTAACATATCTAGGCCTAGACACTAGGGAGAGCTTGGTTAATAAAGACAAATAACTAACATAACTAAAAAGTAAAGAATAAAACACAAGGATTCCTTCACGTTATTTGGATGTTCCAAATTCCTTTTGTAGTGGTTGCTTGCTTAGCTTGTGCTCATGAAGTTTTTGGCAATGGAAACTTGGCAACCTCCATCTCTCCTTGGCACCTTTGACTTGAAATAAATTTTTTATGGTAAAAATAATTGCTTGAATATTTTGGCACCAATTTGGAATTATAAATTTACATAATAATGTGTTAAAATTCATGTGGTGAGGCCTCCTATTTATAGATTTTTCAAAATGTCTAGAATCAACATGAACTGTCCATCTCAAGATTGAGATGTGTGGTTGAGGATTAATTCAATTTTTGAAATTAACATTGTAATTATCCTCATCATGACATTGGAATAAGGGGAAATTAAGAGGCATGGAGGTCATCATGGAAGGCATTGATGAGGCATGGAGGGCATGAATCCTGATATTTATGACATTTATGGCCTAGGGATATCTTCCCAAAAAATGAGGTCACTTGATGATGCAGATATTCAATATTCATTTCTAAAAACAAGTATTCAACAATTTTCCATGGAATTATTGATTAGGCCTTGATTTGGTTTAATTAGCTCTTAAGCATGTTTTAAGCACTTTGTGCACAAATTACCCAAATTGATTAGAATGCCTTGTTACTGATCCAAAATTTGACTGGATTAGAATTGGAAGGCAATGTCAGATGCATTGGAACCATTATCCCATTTAGAATGTTACCAATAACAAATAATTAAGGCACATGTATTGTGTAAGAGATTTGATAGGAAAGATCAATCTAGAGCACTTAGGTGCAAAATTGGCATTTTGACTCAAAATGAACTAATCGAAGTTAGCTAGCTTAAAAATTACATTACCCCATTTAGGGATACCTTAGATAGAATTATCCATTTAATATGTGAGTTTCACATTGTTTAGCATGTTTTAGTGTTTTTAGGCCAAATTGTGCATTTTAGGTGGAAATTGTTCAAAAGCCTAGTTGGAGGTTATCGATGGCCAGATTTAGGTGTCTACAGTTTGCCCCTATTTGGGAAGGCCTTACAGGCTATAAGCGTAGTAATGTCTTCTTAAATAATGAAAAGGTCATATATGCCTACAACTACAATGATGATAAACTAATTGTATGATGCCCCCTTGAGAGAATGGTTGGCACAAGTAGGTCGGTAAATAATCCCTCAAAAAGAAAGAAGTGAAATGAGGGAACCAAAGAAAAGAAAGATGAGGGGGTGAAAACATAATGATATTTAAAAATTAGTCAAAGTCATTAAGAATGCAAGTGGGATGATGTAAAATGGTTTTTTAAAAGGTAGTTATAAGCATTTTACCTGAATAGTGGCAACATGGTATAATAACACAATGATTTGCCTAAAGGTGGTTATAATCATTGAGAACATGGAACTACCCTAGTTAGGATAGACAAATAAGATTACATGCCCCTATATAGGCAAAAAAATTAAAGTGGTGACAACACAATAATTTGCCCAAATGTGGTTATAATCATTGAAAAATGTAGGTGGGATGGTGTGCAATGATTTTCCCATAGGTGGTTATAATCATTGGACCCTGATTATGGAAAACATGATAAACTTGGTCAAAGATGATGACAAATTAACATAGAGAATAATTATGAATAGGATCAACCTACTAGTAGGGAGATGCACATTCAAACTAATAAAGGTTGAAATTATTTCATGTTTAATTACTCTATTTGGGATATGATTAGGATGGAATTGAGATGTCAGTGCCAAAGAGATGTTGCCATTACTGAATAGACTTCTTGAAGATAAGGATTGTTGTAGCATGTGTTGGTAGGCATCATGATATAGCATCATGAGGACTTGGCCAAAATATGCATGAGGACTGACTCCCATAATCCAATACTCAATGGAAAAAATGCACCAATGATAGAAACCATGATGACAATGTAAACATATTCATATAGATAGATTCAAGTATAAGTGTAGGCAAGGAATCACCCAATGAACCTACATAAATTGAATCAAGGAAATAGTGCTAAAAACAAACAAATAGATAGACAAATAAATAAAATAAGTATAAATAAACAAACAAACAATGCAATAGAAACCCTACGAACATTGCCTCTAAAAAATAGGTGACAACTTAACAAATAAACAAAATGGGGGAATAAAATAAAAGGAAGGGTGTAGCCGAGTTGTCTCCATATGCACTACGCAAGTGGATGCTACCTACATAGTTCCATGGATGTAATATCCAATAAAAAAACTTTAGGCTAAATGTATTTCTCTCAGGGAATGGGAAGAATGTGATAAGTGAGGAAAACAAATAGAATAGATATGATAGAAGAATAGGAATGGTCTTGAAAAATGGAAAGTGTGTGAGAGAAAAAGGCCAAAAAGGATGGGGAAACTAAATGATAAGTGATTTTCTTGTAACTTAGTAAGGGTTTCCAAAATCCTTAAGGCAAAGAAGTCGTCAATGTTTTTGTTCTTTTGTAATGATTTTTTAAATGTTTTTGGAATTATTTTAGAGTGTCTCAACTCAATCAAGAATGATGAGACACTAAATGCTTCAAGCTCAAAAAACTATAAGAGCATTCAAACTTAGGTTGCTCATAAAATAATGAGATCATGGCTTAGGGTGATCATAAAATGGTGAGAGTGTTTAAACTTAGGTTTCTTGCAAAATGGTGAGATCATGGCTTAGGTAGCTCACAAAATGGTGAGCGCATTCAAACTTAGGTTGCTCATAAAATGGTGAGAGCGTGGTTTAGGTTACTCTCAAAATGGAAAGAATGTGGTGGAGAAGGGTGACTGAGCTGACCTCAGCAAATATTGAGCATTGCCTACATATTCCTAGAGTAGGACCTCAAGTCATTGTAGTTTTACCCTTACAGTGGAGGAATTTGACTAGTGTAGTAGGTAATTCAAACAAAATAGGCATAGTTGGTAAAAAGATAGTATGACATAAGAAGTGGCAAGTTGGCACACCAAGGCTTAATGTTTCCCCTAGTTTTCCTATAGATGGTTATAACTAAGACACAATTGCATAGATCAATGGTATTAATTTTCCCAAAGGTAGTTATAATTAGTAGCAAGATCGGTGGTAAGAAAAGAATAAAAAATGAAGGATGTAACTATCAAAACTTTTGTCACATTATCCCAAAATATGATATCTATTTGAAGTATTTGAACCAATTGATGAGACTAATTAGATACCTCGATGATAAAAATGTGTAAAAAATGGCAAAAAACCAAGGTCAAATGGGCTAGGCTTTAGAACACATTGGGTCGATAGAATTGAAGAAAAAAGTGGATATGGTGAAGAGATAGATAAGGATGGTATTTGTACAAAGAATAATAGTGATAAAATGCCATAACTAAAATGGTCCTTGTAGAAAATACACCTTAGCACTCAAACATAGTACCACTTGAAATGAATAATATTCATCGACTCAAGAAGTTCATCTCCATCTGGTGTGGCAAGACTATATACTCCTGATCCATAATCCATAGTAATGATGAAAGGCCCTATCCAATTTGGTTTGAATTTCTTTTTATGATTTTTCTTAGCTATGGTATTATTTTGGTTTTCTTTAAGAAAAAGATCAGTAAGTTCAAATGTTCTATACTTAACAAGTTGATTATAGTGGCCTTTGAGTTGGTTCTAATATGTTTGAATATTTTTGAGCATGGTTGTGCATTTCTCATTGAGTAGATATAGCTATTTCAAGCAAGCTACTCGATAGTCATGATCATCTAGGACATGCTTGAAAGAAATGCATAGTAAAGGTAACTCAACCTCAATGGGAAGGATGGCTTCAATACCATAAACAAGTGAGTAAGGAGTGATCTAGGTGGATCCATGTACCATTCCATTTTAAAAAGTCTTCAAATTATATTCTAATCATTTTCACATTTTAGTAGTCATCAATATCTTTCCAGCACTTCTTCTAGAATGAAAAATGAAGTCCCGATGCTCAAGATATGACTAATTGAAGAAATCTTGTGACAGGGGGTGTCGAAAGTGACATGGCACTGTTGAAAACATGCCAAGTGGACCAATATCCACTTGACACATGGAAAAATAATTTGGTGAAAAAAAAATTTTGGTTTTTTATTTTTATTCACATGTTATTTGAAATTTTCAAACTTTGAAACAAGGTGCTAAAGAAACTGCCACATCACCAGCCACGTCAGCCCACCAACCATGCATGGACCAAGTCAAATCAGTGGCCTAAGTGGGTGCCTAAGTCTTAGACATTTGAAAATGGAACAAACACATCTATTTAAAGCATTGAAAACTGAATTCCCAGCAAATGTGGGACAAAACCAATTCAAAGGCACCAAAAAAGGAGGGAAAACATTTAAAATCTCATGCTAAGTGCCTAAGGCCAACCTTTTCACTCTTTCCAAGTGCCTAGAAAGGTGGGAGGTGGTTTTGAACTCCTGACCTGCCACCTAAAAGGTTAATGCCTTGACCACTTCAGCCATGGAGGTTGAAGTGTTATAAAAGGTAATAATTTCTACTTGAACAGACACAGAAAGCCAACTGTGTAAAGAGATTTAAGAAGGTTAGAGTCTTGTTATTGATTTGTACGGCCTTGGGCCATTATTTTTAGGTATGAGAGATATTTTTATAGGCAAACAAAGATTAGAGAAGGTTAATTGAAGACTTGTATTGATTTTGGAAGCCATTTGTTGCACAAAATTAATGAGAATAGTCCTCACTTCGAACGGACCCGGAGACGTAGGCTATTGAAGCCAAACTTTGTTATCAATTTTCTAGTGAATTATTTGAATTTTCTCTGATTATTATTTAGTTCTGATTTTCATTGTATATTTGGTTTTAATTTATTTATATAAAATTAAGCAAAAAAGTGAGAAATTGAAGGATCTCTTAAACGTGAACAAGTGTTTTTCAAATATACTACACTTGTATTTTCAGTTTACAGATCAAATTTTTGGTATCAGAGTGGTTTTTATTTAACAGTGATTGCTTATGTATGTTGACAAGGTCTAAATCCCAAAAGGGTGAAGGAAAACTCGTTGAGTATAATCTAGATATTGGTTCAAGGTGTTCTTCAAGGATGGCCGAAGAAGAGATGGAATCCGAACAAGCTTTTCGCTGAGCCTTCATGGACATGAGAATCATGGTTGAGGAACTATACTGTGACAAACAAAGGAAATCCAAGAATGAAAAATAAGGTGATTCACGACAATCAAAAGGTAAAGAAATCAAAAAACCTTCTCCATCGAATGACAGTAAAAAATTTGTGGAATCTCTCCCTTCACTAAAATTGGATATTAAGTTTGAATTACCAATGTTTAATGGTGAAGTTAATCCCAAAAAGTTGGATAATTGGGTCAAGTAGATTGAATTTTATTGCAGGGTCCAAAATATTGTAGGGGATGAGTCCAAAATTCATTGGGCTACTCTTCGTATGGGAGGCACAGCTCTCATCTAGTGGGAGAGTAAGTTGAAGGAAGCTGAGCTTCAAAAAGGTAACTCAATTTCTTCTTGGAATGAATTTATTAAAGAACTCAGAAATCAATTCTATCCTTTAGGTTATATGCAATAAGCCATGATGGATTGGTAAAGTTTTAGACAAGGAAAAGGCCAAAGTGTTCAAGATTATACACAAGATTTAAGGGAAAAAGCTTTACTTTTGAATGTTCGTCTATACACACAAGAAACACTGCTAAAATATATAGGTGGGTTGCATAGTTACTTAAGACATATGATTCTTATGTTCAATCCCACTAATTTAAATGTAGTATGTGTTCAAGCCACTCATTTAGAGGCTAGAGCAAAATAATCAAAATAATATTTTCCTAAAGTAAAAAGTAAGCAATATAATGTTAAGCAATCCAAAGGGGAAAGTTCATTAGGAAAGGTTAAACAAAAATCCACTTATACTGTTAAAAAAGAAGGAAAACCATTTTGTAATCATTGCAAGAAAAATCATGATGAGTCTAAGTGTTGGAAACTACATCCTAAGTTAAGGCCTAAGAGGTATCAAAAGAAAGAAAAGAAGGCTAATGCTATGGTTCAGGACTTAGGTTCATATTCAGGTGATGAAACTAAGATCACAACTATGGGATTACATAATGATTTTTCTCTTTCAATTTCTAGCACTAATGCTGCATCTTCTTCTAAATAGAATTCTGTGCATTTTGATAAGAAAATAAATGAATTGTTCCACATTATAGTTGTTTCAAAGCATACTAAGATTAACACTCTATTTGATAGTGGTTCACAAGAAAATTTAATTTTTGAAGAGGTTGTTAAGAAGCTAGGCTTACAAACCAATCCCCATCTGAAGCCTTATCCACTAGGTTATGGGTGTGACAATGCAAAGCTACAAGTCTCACAAACTTGTAGACTAAGATTTGCCATCACATCCAAGTTCATAGATGAGGTTGAGTTGGATGTTTTTCCATTGCACATATGTGGGATTATTTTGGGAAGCCCATATATTTATGATAAAAAATCAATCTTCTATAGAGAGGATAATAAGTACTTGCTTGTTAAGGATGGCATTGAATATATAGTTAGAGCACATCACATTAGAACAAGTCTTTCCTTGGTTATAGTAGGGCAAATGAAAAGACTAGTTAATTTGAGCAAGAATTTTTGTCTCATGTTGATTAAGTCTAAGGAAAAAGAATATTCTCAAGCTTTGGAAAAGTGTGATCCTAGACACAAGAATGAATTGGTTGAAATTATTTCTACTTACGATGATGTATTTCAGGTCTTAAGGGCTTACCCCCTAAATAGGGAGTTCAACATGAAATTTAGCTATTGCAGGATTCTCCTCTCCCTAACATTGGCATGTACAGGTTATCAGTGGTGGAAAATGAGGAAATCAAAAAATAGGTAATGGATCTATTGGATAGAGGTGTTATTCATCCAAGTTCATCTCTTGTTGGTTCGCCACTTATTTTGGTGCCAAATAAAGATGGCACTTGGCGAATGTGTGTTGACTTTCATGCTTTAAACAAAATTACTATTAAGAATCATTACCCTCTTGCTCATATTGATGATTTTTTGGATCAGTTAAAACATGTTATTTATTTCACTAAGCTGGATTTGAGAAGTGGATATCATCAAGTAAGAATTAATGAAGGTGATGTGTGGAAAACTGCCTTTAAGACAAAAAAAGGATTGTTTGAATGGCTTGTTATGCCTTTCGGGTTGTGTAATGCCCTGGCTACATTCATGAGATTGATGAATGATGTTTTTAGATAGTTCCTTGATGATTTTTTAATAGTTTACTTAGATGATATATTGATTTTCAGCAAGTCATGGGAAGAGCATGTGATCCACATTAAGAAAGTCATGGATGCATTACGAAGGGAAAAACTTTATCTAAAAATGTCAAAATGTGAATTTTGAAAGACCTCTTTGATATAATTAGGTTACATTGTAGGACATGGTAAATTGAAAATTGATCCTACAAAAGTGGCATTCATTGTTAATTGGCCTACACCCACTAACACAACTAAAGTTATAAGTTTTCTTGGTGCAATACAGTTTTGGAGGAAGTTTATTGCTCAATTCTCATATATTGCATCACCTTTGCATTCTTTGACAAGTGTGAAATAGGTCTTTCAGTGGGGAGGCAAACATCAAAAAGCCTTTGACACTTTGAAAGAAAAGATAAGTACTACTCCAGTCTTGGCACTTCCTGATATACAAAAACCATTTGAGATTGAGATGGATGCAAGTGAGTATGCTATGGGAGCTATTTTAATGCAAGGTAAGAAACCTGTTTGTTAATTTTATTGAAACCTTTACAAGTGCAGTAAGAAAATATCCAACTTATGATAATGAATTATATGCATTGGTTCAAAGTGTTAAAAAATTGGAACATTACTTAATGGTCAAAGAAACAATAATACATACATATCATCAGCCCTTACAATATCTCCAATCACAAACTAAGCTACAACAATCTAGACATTTTCATTGGATGGGTTTCTTACAACAATTTCATCTTGTGATCAAGTATAAAAAAAGAATTCAGAATAAGGTTGCAGATATGCTATCTAGGCCTCCTATGGTTGTTGCATCTATTCTTTTACAACATGGTTCTTTGTCTCATGAAATTTATAAAGAACAATATGTGAATGATCTTGATTTTCATGATGTTTATAAATAATTGATGAGTAGTAGACAAGTAGAAGAATTGGAATATCATGTACACAATGATCTTTTGTATCATTTGGGTAAACTATGTATTCCTCAAAATGAGAGGGTGCACATGATTAGAGAAGCACATACTTCTCTTATTTTTGGTCATTTTGGAGTTGCTAAAATGGTTGCACATTTAAAGATGTATTGTTATTGGCCTCATATGTAGGAAAATGCTACTAAATATATAAAGGGATGTACTCTTTGTGCCACAAGTAAACCTAGTAACAGGAAATTAGGACTTTACACTTCTCTACCTATTCCTACTCGCCCCTGGGAAAGTATCTCCATGGATTTTGTTGGGGGGTTACCTATGACACAAAGAAAACATGACTATTTATATGTGGTTGTGGATAGATTTAGAAAGATGTCTGTTTTGATCCCTTGCACTAAGAAAATTACTGGGGAAGGTACTGAACACTTGTTCTTTGAACATGTATGGGTTCATTTTGGTTTGCCTACTTCAATTATTTCTAATTGGGATTCTCTATTTATTGGGGAGTTTTGGTCAACTTTGTGGGGACTAATGGACACTAAATTAAAAAAGAGCACTGCATTTCATCCACAAACTGGCAGACAAATAGAGGCTGTGAACCACACTGTGGTACATTTGCTTAGGGGTTATAGCAATAAACATCCAAAGTTATGGGATGAACAATTGTGTTACATACAACATGCATATAATTAAGCACTTCATTCTTATACAATGAAATCTCCATTTGAAGTTTGTTATGGATACTTTCCTAAATCTCCTCTAGATGTTTACTATGGACAGGATACAACTGTTGGTGAACCAAAAGAAGCCATTCGAGCTAAGAAGTTCATTGAACAAATACAACTCATACATCAAACTATTCACACTCAATTGGAGAAAAGTCAAGCCAAGTACAAAGTCAGGCATGAGAAACATTGTATTGATCACCAATTTATTGTAGGTGATATGGTATGGCTTCACATTAGTAAGGAAAGACTGACAGGTGAAGGTAAAAAGTTAAAACCAATCTGTTATGGTCCTTTTCAGATAATAGAAAAAATTGGCACAAATGCTTTCTGATTAGATTTACCATCTTACATGTAGATTTATTCAGTCGTAAATGTGGAAAATTTAAAATTTTATGAGCCTCCAATGATAATTGATCATGATGAAAGTGTATCCATTCCTTCCATTGATGATTTATCTCCTAAATATCTAATAGAATTGTAGGAAGATACTATACTTGACAGGAATATGTGAACTTCATGAAGAGGTAATGTTGAATATCTTCATGTTGGTCTCAAAGGGATGCACCCAAGCAAGGCCAGATGAATGGAAGTCAGAAAGGTGAGGGGAAAATACCCTCACCTCATTACCAATTAATTTCAACTTTCAGAGGTCCAAAAGTTCCTAGTGGGGAGGAATGATCCAGGTGGATCCATGTACCATTCCATTTTAAAAAGTCTTCAAATTTTGTTTGAATCATTTGCACATTGTATTATTCATCGAGATCTTTCCAATGTTTCTTCTATAATGAAAAATGGAGTCTTGATGTTTAAGATATGACTAGTTAAAGAAATCTTGCGACAGGGGGTGTCGAAAGTGTGGCACTGTTGAAAACATGCCAAGTGGACCAATAGCCACTTGACACATGGAAAAATAATTTGGTGCAATTTTTTTTTTAGTTTGTTGTTTTTATTCACATGTTATTTGAAATTTTCAAACTTTGAAACAAGGCGCCAAAGAAACTGCCACATCACCTGCTACATCATCCCACCAACCATGCATGGACCAAGTCAAATTAGTGGCCTAAGTGGGTGCCTAAGTCTTAGGAATTTGAAAAGGGAACAAACACATCTATTTAAAGCATTGAAAACTGAATTCCTAGCAAATGTGGGACAAAAACAAGTCAAAGGTGCCAAAAAAGGAGGGAAAACATTTAAAATCTCATGTTAAGCACCTAAGGCCGACCCATTCACTCTTCCCAAGCACCTAGAAAGGTGGGAGGTGGTTTTAAACTCCTGACCTGCCACCTAAAAGTTTAATTCCTTAACCACTTCAGCCATGGAGATTGAAGTGTTATAAAAGGGACTAATTTCTACTTCAATAGACACAGAAAGCCGACTGTGTAAAGAGATTTAAGAAGGTTAGAGTCTTGTTATTGCTTTGTATGGCCTTGGGCCATTATTTTTAGGTTTGAGAGATATTTTTATAGGCAAACAAAGATCAGAGAAGTTGAATTGAAGAATTTTATTGATTTTAGAAGCCATTTGTTACACAAAATTAATGAGAATGATCCTCACTTCGAACGGACCCAGAAACATAGGCTATTGAATCTGAACTCCATTATCAATTTGCTGGTGAATTCTTTGAATTTTCTATGATTATTATTTAGTTATGATCTTAATTATATATCTATTTTTAATTTCTTTATATAAAATTAAGCAAAAAAGTGAGAAATTGAAGGATGTTTTAAACGTGAACAAGTGTTTTTCAAATATACTACACTTGTATTTTCAGTTTACAGATCAAGGAGTGGCTCCTATGAGGGTAAAATTACTGGTATGATATGCCCAAAGGGTAGGTAATATCTATAAGTGTCAATCATGACCAGCATCATTGACAATATTTTTGAGAATATTAACAATGGTTTTATTGGATGCCTCAGCTTGGCCATTACCTTGAGGGTAATATGTTGTAGAAAAATGTTGTGTGATGTTATATTCAATACATAGTTGGTTTACATCCTTGTTCTTGAATGATCCTCTATTATCAGATATAATGTCAGAGGGGATACCGTAATGGCAAATGAGATATTTGAATATGAATTTAAAAATTTGCTTTCCAATCATGTAAGTGAGGGGTATAGCTTTAACCCACTTAGTGAAATACTCGATGGTGGTAAGGATATGTTTATGGCTATTAGATGAAGTGGGGTTGATCCTCCCAAAGAGGTCTAGTACCCATGTAGAAAATGACCATGGTGTCACACTTTTTTACATATGCAATAGCATTTGTGTCCATTATGGGCCAATAATAACCAGTATACAAGAGATTTTAGATAGGAATACCCCACTAGAATGAGTTCCACATATCTCTTTGTGAACTTCTCTTAATGCTAGTGTAAACTCTACCAAAGTCAAATAATGAAGTAGAGTTCCATCAAAACTATGATGATAAAGGGTAGATCCAAGTAGAATATAACAAGTGGAATGATGAATCAATTCTTTGGTTTTTTTTCAAGACAGGTTAGGTGGTATAACTTGGTAATGAAGGTAGTTGTAAAGGTCTGAGTACTAAATAGAATTAGGACCAATATTATCACAAATCATGGTAAAGGTTCATAAGCTGGTGCTAATGAATTCTCTATAAAGAATTGATACTCTCTAGCTTTATCCATTTGTTAAATCAAAGAGCCAATAGTAGTCATGGAATCTATAGTTCTGTTACCAACCCTTGGTATGTACTTAAATTGAATATTGATAATTTATTTCTTAAGAGTGTCGACCATGGCTTTATATGGAACCAACTTGTCATCTTTGGTCTGAAAATGATAGGTGACCTGATTGATGATTAACTAAGAATCACCATAAAATTGAATATGATATATATTCTAATGCACTACTTGTCAAATTCCTACAATAAGTGCTTCATACTCAGCCATGTTATTTGTATAAGGAAAGTTGATTTTGAATGATTTAGGGATTAGATCTCCCTACGGTGTGATCAATAATAGGTTTTCCCCTGATCCATGTGAGGTAAATGAACCATCAAAACATAGCTTCTAGGGATACTCCTTAAGGGGTGTGTCAATGATGGTCATTATGGATTCATCAAGAAATTGAAATGTGAGTGGTGTGTGTCTATGAGAGGGGCTTCAACAAGTTGATCTGCAAGAACTTGTCCCTTGATTGACTTGTGATGGACATACTCTATGTCAAACTCACTAAGAAGCATGATCCATTTAGTCATTCTACCTTGCAAATATATTTTAGATAGTAGATACTTTAGTGGATCTACTTTTAAAATGACCATGGTCTTATTATTAAACATGTAATGGCATAGTTTCTGAGCTATGAAGACCATGGCCAGACAATATTTTTCAATATGTGCATAGTTATGTTCATATGTAACCAAAGTATAACTTAGGTATTATAAGACATGCACTTTTCCATTATCATCATATTGAGCCAAGAGTGCCCCCAGAGCATGGTCAGTAGCTGATAGGTATAACAAAAATGACATTACTTGCATAGGAGGTAATAAAATATGTAGATTAACAAGATAGTCTTTGAGTTGTTAGGAAGTTGTTTAGCAGTGATCATCCCAGTGAAATACAACCCCCTTCTTAAAAATTTATGTAAATAGATGGCACTTGTCTGCTAGCTGAGAGATGAAGCATCAAATTGACTAGATCTTACCTTGTAAACTATGGAGTTACTTTAAATTGGTTGGTTGTAGCATCTTAATTATAGTAAGGAATTTAGCTAGATCAACTTCAATACCTCTATGAGACATAATGAAGCCAAGTAATTTGCCTAAATTTACACCAAAAACACATTTATTTGGATTGAGTCTAACTTTGTACTCCTATAATCTTTCAAATATATTATGTAGCACTTTGGGATGGTCAGCCCTGGTTTTGGATTTTCTTAATATGTCATCAACATAGTCTTCAACAATATCATGCATCATATCATGGAATATGATAGTCATAGCCCTTTGATATGTAACTCTAGCATTCTTAAGGCCAAATGGCATTACCTGATAATAAAATGTTCCCCATGGAGTGGTGAACACTATTTTATGTTGGTCTTTTGGTGCTATTTTGATCTGATTATATCCTAAAAATCCATATATGAGTGAAAGCATTTCATAACCGATCATGGAGTTGATGATCATGTCAATATTAGGTAAGGGAAAATCATCTTTAGGATAAGCTTTATTGATGTCTTAAAAATGAGTACAAATTCTGATCCCTTTAAGATTTTTACTAATAGGTACCACATTAGAGATCCATTCTGAGTAGTCAATGGATTAGATACATCCTAATTCTAAGATTTTTTACAACTCTTTCTACCAATATAGCAATGTGAGGATGCATCTTACATAGCTTTTGTTTTATTAGTTTGGCATATAGATTAAAAACAAAGTGGTGCAGAACTAAGGCAGGATCTAAACTTGGTATGTCAGAATAAGCCCATGTAAAGATATCTATAAATTATCTTAATAGAGATGTAAAGACATCATGTTCCTCTTTAGTGAGGGATTCTCCTAATTTTATCTATTTTAGGTCTGATGGAGTCCTAATATTTAACTCTATTGCATCTTCAACTAGAAGGGTCAAACCATCTTCTAGGATAGTAGGCAATGATTTAAACTATTGAATTATGTCAGGGTCCTCCATTAAAACTTGCTCTTCAATTTCTCCTAGGTAGGATGAATCTGAGTCTCCTAATGGGAGATCTAGCCATGTAACAAAAATAGTTAGAAATTCTTATAGAATTTGATCAAATACTTGTTGTTGCTCAAAGTTGAAATTAGATCCATAAGCAAGTTCATCATTGGTGGTCTCCTAGTCTAAATTCAAATAAAAATAAATACCCCCATCTAATGGCACCTAAAATAGGTTTTCACCCCTAGACTGGCCTTTATCTTTACTTTTTCCTTAGTTAGAAAGTGCCTCAAAGAGGTTTTCACTTTGGGACCTCAATGTTTTACTTATTTATTTTTTGGTTAAGGGTGTTAACTCTCTCTCCAAATAGGCTATAGGATATAATGTGATTGAGAATCCTAATTTTTTATCTCCCAATGAAATATTGTCTCTAAGGCCTAAGAAGTCACAAAATACCTCATCATTCTAGAACTAATCAATCGACAGACTGGATTCTTGTTGGTCCCAATATATTAGTTGGGGATAATATAATGGCAATGGGTTATGATGAATGGCTAGGGTAAGGGTAAAAATGTCATTATTATCAAAAATATTGGGTCAACTTGGTTATCAAAGGTGAGGCTATGATCAAAATCTACTTCACTGTCAACAACATCATCACTAGTCACTAGTGATGGAGTAATAAGATATGTGGGGTCACTACCAAGAAGTTTAAATATAATTCCATAAGGTCTTTCATACATAGTCATGGAAATTAGTTTGATGGTTCCTTGTTGATTCAGTCTGAGGCCTCTTCCTTCATAATTGTGATACTCCATGATCCTATTCAGAATAGGATACATTCTTATAATAATCATCTCTATTTTCATTATATAACCATGATTCATCCCCTTCAAGAGGGTCAGGTCCTATGCTAGATGTTATTATAAATATGATAGGTCCCTTATCTTTGTTCTTTTATTGCCAATGCATATATGGGGTGACTTTATGTTGCCCAAAAGTTTTTGGATTCTGAGGAAGATTGGCAATATGAAATGTATCATGGGTCACATACTCCCTCGATCCATTATTTAAAATGGTGAAATGATTAAAAGCTTCAGGAGGTGGTATGTGGGAAATGGAATCCAAGGTATTAGGATCAATGTAATTATCTGGTGAAAGATCAATAAGTATAGCCTTTCTTCTATCCTGCTTGGAACTTGGATTCATGGTGTACTTATAATTATAGCTTTAAAATTTAGCTTCAAGATGATTGCAATGTTCATATGGGTGTAAGTCTCCTAGAATATTCACTTCCATCCCTGAGTGGGAAAACTTGATACATTGGCATAACATTGATAGGACTACATGAATCTCATGTAACCAAGAACTACCTAGAAACATATTGTATGATAACTCAAGATCAAGCACATGGAAAAGTTTATCATGGGTCAAAGGCCCAATGATAAATAGAAAACTAATGGTGCCTTGTGATTATCTTTCTTGATTATCATAGGGTTTGATGGTTATTGTTTCTAGTTGGAGATCTGTTATTGTGTACCTAGAAATCTTGATGATCTTTAAAGATACTATGTAGAGGCCAGATCCATTGTCTATAAGGACACATTTCACTTTATTCCATCTTATATAAACTTATATGTATAATGGATTATTATGGAGTGGGCCAAGAGAAGACATATCACTTTGGTTGAATGTGACTTGTTGAGCTAGAGCTAGCTATCTAATCAAAGCTTGAAATTTATCAGGGGATATGTCACTAGCAATAGTAGATTGGGTCAAAAACTCATTCAATATATTCTTGTAGATTATTGACATTGGTAGCAAATCTAAAATATAAATTTGTGCTAGTGTCTTCTGCAATTGTTTCATAATATCAAAATTCTTGTCTTGGTCAGTAGCGAATGATTTATTCTGAGTTTGAATGGTTGGTTGGATAATAATCAAAGTGGTGGATGGTTATGGGCCTGGGATAGTAATATTTGACCTCTAAGTTGTGATTACACAATTAACATTAAATACTAGACCATTATTGCTAACCAATATTAGGAATGGTGTGGGACCAGCTAGGACAAGTCTCTATTCCCAGTGCACTCGCATGTGGTCACGTGACAAGGATGACTTGTCGATGTAAGGTCCAAAAGGGGAAGTCCTATTTTTCTAGTTTGCCTATATGCACTCCCAAGTCAAATAAGGATTATCCATATAATTTGGCTGAATGTTATTGTTTAGAATAGTCTAGGTTGATTAGTTCTTGGTTTAGGATTAATGGATATGGTATCAATGCCACCCCTTGCAATATGACCTACAACCCTATTTTAGTTATGTGTAACTGCATGGTAGGTTTGTTGGTTGTTACTATTCTGACCTTTTTTTTCCATTATTTTGTCATTGTGGGTTTTGCTATTGATTTTGTTGATTTTTATAGTTCAGCCTTTAATTTAGGTACTGTTGATTTTATTATTTCATTGGTTATTTTTGTTGTTGTTGTTGATTATTTTGTTGCTACTGATTGTTATGTTAGAGAAAGGGATTTTGATAGATTACAAGATTTTGATTGGAAGTGGAAGCACCATTATCCAATATTATCTCCCCATTTTCCAACATATTCTTAATTAAATGATTGATTTAAACACATCTTTGTAGATTATGCTCGTTGACCTGATGATAGTCACATAATTCATTTTCATAGTACCAATCAAGATAAGGATGCCTTGTTGATAATGCTTTAGTATAGGCCAACTAATCAAATTAATAGGAGCAAGCTTATGAAATATAGACTTAATGGGTTATCTTAGGTCACTAAAGACATGATGTGCATGCATGATTCTCTTAAGAGGAGGTTTTTGTAATGGTAATGACTAATGTATTTGTTGTGTATGTCTTAGTTGTTGTGCTTGTGGCATTGGTTGGAGAGGTTGTTGGATAGGATTAAGTTAAAAAGGTAGTGTAGATGATGTTTTCACCATTTGTACATGATGGGATTTAGTTACTCCATTTCCCAAAACATTCCTATTGTGGTTGAATTTCTTTGGTCTTTCTTGGTTATTGGCCTATGTTAGTTGTGATGTGTGTGATTGACTAGGATGTTGGTGTTGGTCATTTCCTTGATTAGTACCTTGATTTTGATTAGTTGAATTAATCTTGATTATCCCTTTATTGATGAGTGCTTTCTCAATCAACAAACCTTTATCAATGATCTCTTTGAACATATGTGCACATTATAGTTCTAAATTATAAGCTATCTCACTATGAAAATTTTTGGTGAACACAACGGCTAATTATTTATCTGATAAATTATGGGTGAAATGGATTGCAAAGGTTTTCCATCACTGTAAATAACTTAAAAAAATTTCACCATCTTTTTGCTTTACTTGTGTTAAGTCCACTAATGAAATTTTTGGGTAACTTCAAAAACCACTCCAAGGCTTGTCCAACCAAGCTCCTTGGAAACAATAGAAAAAGGTAAATGTCACTATATGCCACTGGTTGACATGCGATAAAGAATTTGGTCAAATGAGCCTTAGGGTCACCTTTCCATTTGTATTTATCAAATTTTGATGGTTCATATCTTGGAGGAAATGGTATCTACAAATACTCTATGTTGAATGGATAGGAACACATGTCATCTAATTTGAAATTTTTAGTCTATTTCCTAGCCTAAATAGTATTAATTACATCCTTCATCTAATGTAATTCTTGGGATACAAAACTAGAAGGAACATTGGTTTGAGGGAGAATATTGGTTTGGGTAGATGGTTGCGAGGTCACAAGTGGTATACTTTGACTAGGGTATGATGGAAATACTTGTTGGAATATATTGGTTTGGTTGGGGAATGGACTAGGAATACACATATGTGAAGTAGGATGTACACAAAATTGCACACCTAGTTGCATGATATTCTATTTTGGGTTGGTGATAAAGGTTTGACTTAGAGGATTTTTTGGTTGGGATGGAGAGATATAACTATATTATGCCTGTTGTGGTTGAAAAGGTACATGTTACCAACTAATTGAACCTTATTGTTGAGTTGGAACTTGTGGACCAAAACCCTATCTTTGAATTTGTGGCACATTTTGAACTAATGGCTGTCTAGTAGGTACTTGAGAAACATGGGAACCTCCTTGTTGCATGAATCCCTATGAGGAAGTGAAAATAGGTTACATATTTGGCATCTATCATTGACCAATATTTACACATTATTTACTAATCATTGCTTGGTTTTGGATTCACATATTAGTCTATGACTAAAGAGGTATGTTCATCATTACCTGGTGAGGTGGAACATTTGTTGCCCCTAATTGAGGTGGCAATGTATTTTTCCTCTATTGCATTGATACACTAGATTGTGTTTGCTACTAGGAAATATTATTTGTTACTTGTTGAGGGGGAGTGGGATTCAACAAATTCTATCATTACAGTGTGACAATAACCATTGTTTGATTACCTAATCCCACAGGTTGTACACTTGAAGAAGCAGCTGATTAAGGCTAGGGTGTAGAAATTCCTATTCCCTGGTATGATGATCTACTCATGAGATTAACTATAGGTACATGTTGCTTACTAGTTTTTTACATGTTAGTACCACTTTGATTAGGATTGCACATTGTTTGAACATTATCCACTATGTTTGGCTCACTATTATATGTAGAGGCTGAAGACACTTATTCAATAATGAGCATATGCATCAAGTTATCTATCAAAATGATTTGTATGAATGGGTCAAAACTTGGGTTCTCTTGTCCAGTTGACTCTATCAACACTCCTATTAAAGGAACTAGGTTAATAAGAGGATTACTCACCATGTTCATCTGATTGAAATCATGTGCTAGATTCAGGTAGGTTTGATATGCTATCTTCATTTGGTTAAAGTGATCTTCCATGATGTTTTTTCCTTGATTAGATATATTAGGGTCTTAAAAAGTTATTTGGACTAGAGCCATAGGATTATTAGAAGAATCCTATTGATCATAAATGATATTGTGGGTCATTCTTACTAGACTTGATAAATTTTCATTAGGAAAGTCTGTTGGAAACTTGGGCCCTACCTCTATGGCTCTAACTAAAATATCATCTTTGTTCTCTAAAAAATGTTGCTAAAAAAATGGATCATAAATGGAAGCCGTATTAGTAGAATATGATTGTTGAAGTACTGGTTTGTCCATTGTAGGTATTGTGCCTAGGTATTACATGGTTTACTCTTGGTCTTGTTCTGAATAAGGTGATGTGTTAACCAAATAATTAGCCACTGGATCTTGGTTTTTTTCCCCTGATTGAGTATTATAAGAAGGATAAGAATCCATCTCATAAACAATATTATCTGCATAGGGGTCTTGCACCATTTATTCCTATGCAACTACATTACTAATCTTTGAGCTGTACATGAGTCCACTATGAGTATAGGAATACATGTTGGGATCCATAGTCAATGCTTTGCGATAAAAGGTCAAAGAGTTCTAAAAACTATAAAAAGACAATGTCTAAAATAGATGATGTTCCAAATTGGTCTAGATTTGTCAAAAATATCAACAGGTTTATGTAAATATTTTGTGAGTAAACAAGCTAGCATGAAGTAGCTAACGTTTCACTGTTCACACAAAGATAAGCAAGTAAATGGACCAAAAATTAAAATGGCAAACTCTAAAGTTAAAGTGTTTCAAATCAGTCTAATCTAAGAATTTAAAATTTGCTAGGTCTTTTGGCCAAATGTGGCATCAAAATATAGGCTCAAACAAGGCATGCAGTAGGACTCTTGGCTAAACGGCATCAAAAACTAGACTTTGAAAAAGATGAAAGTTTTAATCTAACAGATCTAAAACACTTCTAACAAACACTAGGTATTTGATTCTTGGACATGAACTTGATCAACTA
The DNA here is from genome assembly GCA_037957365.1 of Torreya grandis. Taxonomy (NCBI): domain Eukaryota; kingdom Viridiplantae; phylum Streptophyta; class Pinopsida; order Cupressales; family Taxaceae; genus Torreya; species Torreya grandis. The sequence goes on from JARHVA010005661.1 coordinate 126,796, forward strand.
GGTATAAGGTATGAAACAAAAGTCACTTTTATAAATAGTTTATTTTCTCACCAAAAAAAATGGTATAAAACTTGGTTCTTTTAACAAACAAGCTAGACAAAGGTGAATAGTATAACTATGCTTTTAGACAAAATACCTAAAAAGTACACTTGGATTGGTTTGAAAATGTAGGAACAAATTCAGAACTCTATGCAAGAGGGTCTATGAAAAAATATTTTAAATGTTTTGGGTAGCGTAACGATGTTATACTACCCAAAAGGTGTGACAATAATGTTTGTTTCCAAAACTCTCTAAGGTAAAGATGATTTCTAGAATTTTTGACAACACTAATTTTATTAACTCAACATGTTATGGTTCATAGACTCAAAGTGCAAGTGTTTAGCATAAAATGGCTTAAGTCTATCAAGTGATGACAATTATTATGAGTCTAAAATGGCCTTCAACCCAAATTGGAAGTTGAACCTAGGTTCCCTCAAGTTTAGTGCAAATGATAAACCCACTCAACACATCAACCCTATGAACTTGTAAAGGTGCAATTCTGAATTTAGATTATATGTGAAGGACTTAAAGAACTTTGGTAAAGGTCTAGACTCAATTGGGCAACATAACTATGACAAAGTGGATGATATGACTCCCAAACATTTTGATGAACTTTTAAACAAGGCAAATTGATGATCTTACGTAGGTAGCATAATGCCTCTTTGTTCAAAGGAAAATTTGTACTATGTTTGGTTTGGATTGTTTGTTTACACCAAGTTCTAACTTTAAACAATGAATTTAATCTAGGCCAAGACAAACTAATTAATCGAACTTAGCTCCTAAACTACCAAGGTTATTTGGTATTGTTGGAATCCGTCAATATACATCACTTGAGAGGATTTTAAGTGTTCATCCAAAACCAAATGTGCATTATATAGTAGGTTTTTTACACCCCCATTCTCTCAAATGATATTAATACAATATGGACCTTGAGGTGCACCTTGCACCAACAATACTTCCTTAGCAAGTAGGGATTTCTCTAAGATCTAACAAGTTTTTGAATTATCTAAGGGAATGAATTGTACAATGACTTTCACACTAAACAATGCAAAAGAAAAGTATGGATTTTGGGTCCATATCACTTGGCTTGTTGAAAAAGGTCTAGCCCTTTTTGTAACCACTACATCTTGTTGTTTGATCAGTGTAGTGTGATGTCCAAAGTGCCATTACGTCCTGTGTGCAACTCCAAAGGAATAAAATGAATTCAATGTTGGGAGATAAAAACTTGGGTCAAATCTTCCCTAAAGAACTTGTGGGAGGTGATGAAGTCCCCATTACAAGCCAAGTTTTCATAAAAATAAAGAAATCATGAAATTAGAAAGACTTTAGGGTCATTTTCAAAGTCACCCAAACTTTGACAAATTTTAAGGGAGTGATTTAGATGACTTTATTTTTAAGCCTTGGACTAGGCTAGCTTGTAATAAGAATGGCTATTTTAATTCTAAGGGTTCCCTAAAGGGGACAAATAGAAGATATACATGCAACATTCCTCTCTTTTCCAAACAAAATCTAATTTAAACAACTAAGTAAACACTAAGAAAACTTGAAAAGCTAATTTCATTTTTAAGCCCAAATTTTAAATGAGGTGGTGTTAATTTGACCCCTTGGTTTTAGTTAAAAAATCTTAAAACATTCACAAAAAAAACTAAATTCTTTGTTAAAACACCAAATCAAGGTTCCTAATTGATTTTTAAGCATGCAAAAAGTGATCTAAACATGTTTTTTTTAAATGTCAAGCTTGGTCCTATAGCAAAAATGTTAGCATGTCCTTTATCTTTGAATCTCTTTTTATTTTTAAACAATGAACTTTGGAAAAAGAGCTCTTGGGTCTGTGTTTTTATAAAACCATAGTGACCGATGTCGATTTATATAACCGACAATGGTGAAATTTTCTAACCAATGTTGGTTATCCAATCGATGTCAATTATACCAATGTGACTGATGATAGGTATATAAACGATGTCAGTTTTACTAACCAATGTTATATAACCAATGTTGGTCTTACCTATCAACATCAATAACTATGTTAAAACCATGGAAAACAAAAACAATAAAAATAAAGGTAGAAAATCAATTTTTAAGAGTTTTAAGGGTCCAAATAAATATTTTAGTGTTGAAAAATGATCTTCTTCAGGTGTGAGATGCATCTAGTCCCGCTAGGTGTGCCATTATGTGATCTAGCAATTTGACTCACGAGAGGATGGTTAGTATGGTGTTAGCTCCAACATGAAAACAAAATGAAACAAACACACTAATAACATAACATCTCTAGGCTTAGACATTAGGGAGAGCTTGGTTAACAAAGAAAAATAACAAACATAGCTAAAAAGTAAGGAATAAAACATAAGAATTCCTTCACCTTCCTTGGATGCTCCAAATGCCTTTGTAATGGTGGCTTGTTCGGCTTGTGCTCATGAAGTCTTTGGAAATGGAAGCTTGGATACCTCCATCTCTCCTTGGCACCTTTGGCTTCAAATCAATTTGGCATGGTAATACTAATTTCTTGAAGCTTCTGGCACCAATCTGGCATTATAACTTTGTATAATCATGTGTTAAAATTCATGTGGTGAGGCCTCTTATTTATAGATTTTTGAGAATATCTAGAATCAAACTAAACCATCCATCTCAAGGTTGAGATGTGTGGTTGAGGATCAATTAAATTTTTGAAATTAAGTTTATAATTATCCTTATCATGACATTGAAAGAAGGGGAAATTAAGAGGCATGGAGGGCATCATGGAAGGCATTGATGAGGCATGGAGGGCATAAATCTTGATATTTGTCACATTTATGGTCTAAGGATGTCTTCCAAAGAAATGAGGTCACTTGATGATGTAGATATTCAATAGTAATTTATAAAAACAAGTATTCAACAAGTTTCTATGGAATTCTTGATTAGGCCTTGATTTGGATTAATTAGCTCTTAAGCATGTTTCAAGCACTTTATGCACAAATTACCCAAATTGATCAGAAAGCCTTGTTACTAGTCCAAAATTCAACTAGATTAGAATTGGAAGGCAATGTTAGATGCATTGGAATTGTTATCCCATTTATGATGTTACCAACAACAAATAATGAAGGCACATGTCTTGTGTAAGAGATTTTATAGGAAAGATCAATCTAGAGCACCTAGGTGCAAAATTGGCATTTTGACTTGAAATGAACTGATCAAAGTTAGTTGGCTCATAAATTTCATTACCCCATTTAGGGATAACTTAGCTAGAATTGGCCCTTTAATATGTGAGTTTCACATCATTTAGCATGTTTTAGTGTTTTTAGGCCAAATTGTGCATTTTAGGTGGAAATTGGTCAAAAGCCTGGTTGGAGGTTATCGATGGCTAGATTTAGGTGTCTATAATCATCATTTAAAGAAAGAGAAGATAATAATGTATACTAAGTAATAAACTATGAGAGAGTAAAAATCTTCAAAGATAAGTTTTTTTCTCTTGGGAAAGTATGTACTAGTGAAGAGAAACATGCTTTCATTGAGTTATGCAAGGAATGTTTTGATGTCTTTGCATGGGAATATAGTGATTTAAAGGGATTTGATCCAAACTTATCTCAACATACCATAGAGCTAGAGATAATTATAAGCCCATCAAGAAAAAACAAGGGCTAATCAATCCTAAGATTGAGCCTCTCATGAGAAAGGAGCTTATAAAGTTGATTGAGTCTAAGATCATGTTTCCTATCAAGTATTCATCTTGGTTGGCAAAATTAGTCCTGGTAAGGAAGAAGAATGGGTAAATTATGTTATGTGTTGATTTTAGGGACTTGAATAGGATTTCATTGAAGGATCATTATCCTCTTCCTTTCATGGAGTAGATTTTGCAAGTTATGGTAGGTAGTGAAAGGTTCTCACTTCTTGATGGATACTCAAGGTATAATCAAAATTTTGGTAAAAGAAAGTGACCAATATGAGATAGCATTTACTAATAATGGGGTAAATATGCTTATAGAAAAATTCCTTTTGTATTATCTAATGATATAGATACATTTCAACATGTAATGGATATGAATTTTCAAGGTCTAATAAATGACATTTTGTTGGTATATCTTGATGATATCATAGTTTTTTCTAAGGATGTAAAGGATCATTTGAAACAACTTAGGAATATTTTTGAGAGGTGTAGAGAGTTTTAAATCTCTCTCAATCCAAATAAGTGTGTGTTTTTTATCCATGTAGGTAAACTTTTGGGACACATAGTCTTAAAGAAAGTCCTATATATAGATCATGAAAGGGTGAATGCAATCTTGACATTAACTTTACCTAAACACAAGAAAGGTTTGCAAACAATTATTTGGAAAAATCATCTTCATAAGGAGTTTTATTCTTGATTTTTATAATTTGGCCAAGCCTCTAACCTATATGCTAAGGAAATATGAAGTGTTTACTTGGATAAGAAGAAGGAAGGAGAGTTTTGAAGAGATTAAACAAGCTATTTCTCAAACTCTAACTCTCGAAAGTCCTAATTTCTCAAAGGAATTAAACTTGTATACTTTTGGAAATGAAGACGTAATCTCTTCCATACTCAATAAAATAAAGAAAACTTGGAGTAGCCTATTGCCTTCTTTATCCAAGATTTGGAAGTATATGAGGTAAGATACACCTATGTAGAGAAGCAAGTACTTTTAGTTGTTAGATGTCTAAAGAATTTTAGGCATATGTTATCTAAAAACAAGATTAACACATTGTTACCTCATTATAGTGTCAAAGACTTCCTTTTGAGTAGAGATTTGAATGAAAAAAGGGCTGGTTGGATCACAAAAGTGATGGAGTATGATGTAAAAATTAAGACAACCAAGCTAGTGAAAAGAAAAAGAGGTTATATGAGAACCTTGCTTCATATTTGAAGGAACAAAAAGAGGTTATATCAAAACTTCATGATAATCCTATGATGAATGTATCTTCATCAATGAGTTGTTGGACACATGAAATGATTTATTTCCTTAAAATTGGTGATTATCCATAAGGCCTAGATAGAGCTAAAAGAAGGTATTTCAGATTACAATCTATTCCTTATGTACTTGTTGATGGATTGTTTTTTAGAAAGGATATATCAAGTTTGTTATTGAGATATGTTGAATAAAATAAGGTTGATAAAATATTGCTTGAGTTTCATGATGGACCAGCTGGTGGTCACTTTTCTCCAAGAACTATAGCTACTAAGATTATGAGAGATGGATATTTTTAGCCTAGTTTGTTCAAAGACACCCATGCTTGGGTAAGGAAATGTCAAAAATGTGATCTCTTTGATGGTAATCAAGATCTTTTATCCTTTCCTCTTCATCCAATACAAGTTGACCAACCCTTTATGCAATGGGGTCTAGATTTCATAGGCTTAAACAACCCACCTTTTAGTGTTGGCTACAAGTGGATGTTGACTAATAAATATTACTTTACAAGATGGGTGGAGGTTGTATCTTTTAAGGAAGAAAATGAAATTTTAGTTTTATACTTCTATGAAGGTATAATGACAAGTTTTGGGGCTCCAACAATAATTTTAGATAATGCATTGGATTTCTTTGGAATGAGAACAAGTGAGTGGGCTTTGAAATATGGAATTTATTTTAGTAATTCTTCCAAATATTATCCAAAAAGGAATGGAATAGATGATTCCACTAATAATAATCTAATTAGGATTATCAAGAGGACAATGGAGGAGAATCAAAGAACTTGACATTCCATATTGAAGACAACTCTTTGGGCTGATAGAATCACCCCCAAGAGAGCAATTGAAAATTCACTATATATGTTTGTTTATGGGAGAGAATATAGACTACCTATTTCACTTAAGTTACTATCCTTGGATCTCACTTATTAGCTGGAGTTGATGGAAATGAAAGCATGGAAGTCAGGTTGTGTGAGTTGTTGGAGCTTGAAGAAACAAGAGATCAAGATATGGAAACCATGAGGGCTCATCAAGATGAAACAAAGAGATACTTTGATAAAAAATCCATTCCAAGATGTTTCTAAGAGGGGAAAATTTTTATAAAGTGGGATGAAGCTAGGGCTAAGCCTGGAAAACATACAAAGTTTGATGCTTTGTGAAGTGGCCCTTATGTTATCACCCAATGCAAGAAACATAATGATTTCCAAATCTCAAAGTTAGATGGAGAGGAGATTCATATCCCATTCAATGGGATATATCTCAAACATTTTTACTAAGTTTATCCTCTCTCCTTGTACATAGTTTTTTTTTTCCTTGTTTTCCCTAAGTGCTTATGCACATGTATGAGTCTTGTTTGTGTCTTCATTTGTCTTATGTTTGCTTTGTGTGTTATGGTTTTTTTATGTGTGTTTTATGAAATTAATTTATATTTGTCTTAAATAACTCATTTAATCCATTTTCCCATGATAGGATAAGGCTATTGGTCTTTAGTATAGCAGTCATACTAGCCCTATGAGTCACCATTTTGCTGACCAAATTTGACTTTTAGGTCAAATTTTGACCCCTATAGCTTAAAAAATTGGTTTTTTATATGTTAATTGGTATATTAATTTGTAATATACTATATTATGGTTTAATTTATGTTATCTAATTTATTTTGAGCCTTAGTCATGGTCTAATAGGTTTATTTGTCATTTTGAGTCTTTTAGTGGCTTTTAAGGGTCATAAATGTAAGTGGCATGGTTTAAAAAGTTCCCAAGTGTCATTTTTTCCATTAAAATATTAAATATGTTAGTTTACATGTCAGGTATGTCAGTTACATCAGAATATTTTAGGTTGTTTAACTAAAACACAAGAAACTAACTGAAAAATGGGGCTTTTGGCACTTGTACGACCCATGGGGGAAGGTGACACATGGAAAGAGTGATGGAACATATATTAATATTATTAAAACTAATATAAATTCTTTATATTCTATAAAATTTCCATTTTTAATCCAAAACCATTTTGCTTCTTCTTTACTTTCCTAGACATGCATAAGGGACCTTTAGGTTTTTGCTCAGTACAAAAATCTGAAGAGGTTTCAAGTTAAATGATTTTGGGAGGTTTTATTAAAATAATATAACTTAATTTACATATAAATATTGTAATTATTTATGAAATTTACTTTATGAACCATCCTGATGAAGTTGATGGTACTTTTTTACTATCTATTTCATGCACCCTATAGGTTTTGCTCCATTTTGGTTAAATCCCTATGAACCAGTTGGTGATTTTGACTCTAGAGGATGTTCTCTACCTTATAAAATAATATAAATACTAATTTTAATGTTCCATGGTGTTTTTATGATCAAGTTAGTCCATGTTTAAAAGAAGATATCACCATGTGTAGTCTTAGTCAAATTTATTCTTGTTTACAGAATGTTGGATTCCTATAGGGATCACATGTAGTTTTAAATATGATGTTACATAGGTCTCAAGTCCATATTATCACCTCTTCCCATGTTTTATTATACCATATCATGCTTTGGGCAAATTCCCATCTTGTCATTCTCCATTGTCAACTCTTCACTCCTCCCCACTTGCAGTCACATGTATGGAGATGGTTTGGCCTATTAATGAAGAAGAAATGAAGGAGTTTTATTTTGTTCAAGCCATAATTATTTGAAAATAGTTAATTTTTATGTTTGGGAAAGTTCAAGTTTGTTTACAAGCTCATTCACCATGCTAAGATAGTCATGAGATATCTTGCCTGCTTTGTTCCAAGTGTTTGCAAGTGATTTTCATATTAGAAAAGATGTTTTGGAACTTGTTTCAAGATTAAATTGGTTTAAATAATGAATTTATAAGGTTTAAAATATGTTTTATTTGTTTTGAGGTCATTAATCAACATGCTTTAGCTCTATTCCATGTATTGCCTGTATAACAACGCATATTCTCTTACAAGAGCCTTTTTGTTGATGTCACGCTGAGGCATGAAAATATTGATATGGTTTCCAACATTTTAAGATTTATAAATGTGAATTATTATTCTTGGTGAAGGCCTAAAAGGTTTATAAACATATATGTCTTGTGTACTACCCAAGGTTCCACACTTGCTACTTATGTGTACAGATGACCACCTATAGGTCATACCTCAAAATTATGGAGGCCTTAAAATGGGGAATTTAGAACTTGGTAAAGTGATTTTAAAATAATATAATTCTTATGAGTCATGAAAAACTTCTATGAGGTATCAAAATTACAAAATTAGATGTAAGATAGGTTGGTTGGAATAAAGACCAAATTCTAGGAGAATTTCCTCAAAAAGTGAAAATAGAGGTGTAAGGGGTTCTTGTGGACTCCTATGACATGTTTTATTAGGGTTTAAAAGAATATAAATAGGTTAATATTGTGAAATATATCATATAAAATACCTATTCCAATAATAGAGGCTAAAAATTCATCGCAAGGTGGGAATTGAAAGCCTCAAAGTGGCCCTCAAAAACACTAAAATCGTTTTGTCTTACTACAGGTTTTGAGGTGTGGGTGACAATTTTAGTTCTCAAAGAGAAAGTAAAGAATTATATTATAGTTATAATTATCCCAATATTTTATAAATTTTCAAATAGACATGAATATTATCAGCATGATATTGGAATGTAGTATTTCAGTCCTCATAGACACCTATAGGTGTCCTATGTAGAAAGTAGGCACCTATAGCTGGAAGGTAGTTAGTGACTCAAGAAAGATGTTTTATGATGTTTTAGATCATAAAAAGTGGATAAAAGGTGAAATAATACAATATTTGATTATAAAACTTCAAATGGGGTCTTCAAACATCATAACCAAGCTCATTTGAAGCTCAAGTGTACCTACAATAGTCTAAAGGTAGAGTTCACCATCAACATGAAGTTAGTGTCTCAGTCAAGGTGATTAGTGGATTTTTAAGAATTTAAAATTTTATTTAAAGTTAAAAAATTTAATTTTTGACATAATTGGGTTCAAGGTAAGTTTATTTACATCATTACCAAGTCTCAGGAAGTAAAAGTAACCTACAGGCAAGGTCTAAAAGGTAGGTTTCTTAGTCATGGAAGGGAAGACTCAATTATGAAACAAAAGTGAATGTAAAGCAATAATTATAATTTTTAACAGTTAATTAAACATATTAATAATTTATAAATATCCATTATATACCTCATAATCTCCAAACAATGCAAAACAAGTCTAGCAGACCTCCTAAAACCCTATACGCACCTACAGGTAGGGTGCAATTTTAGTGAAGGTAAGGAAAGAGGTGAGTATTCTTAAGAGAGGGTTTGATATTAAATTTAAATTTTTTAATTATTTATTATAAAAATTGATTCAAAAATATATTTAACCCCATTTAGGATGACCACCCACTCTTTCTCTTAGTCATTGGTAATAGTTCGTATAATGAGCTAGGAAACCCATATTGCTCAATAGGTAAATATGAGGAATATAAAGAGGAAAAGTGATTTTGGAGAATTAAAAGAATAATAATAATTATTTTGAGGTGAGATAAATTTTTTAAAATATTATAATCATTGGTTTTCCATGGAGAGGTCACTTTTAGGTCGATTTGAGGAAAATATAGGAAAACAGGGGTTTTAGAGGCCTTTTTTGGGTATTTTGAGTTGATTAGGTGCCTAAATAAGTTAATAAAGATAAAATATTTGGTAAAAATTATAATTATTACCTGTAAAACTACTAAAATATTCATTTTTTCTTGGGGAATAGGGATATACCTCACTATTTTATCTCGGAGGTCAACCAGTCAAGGAAAATTAGGTTTTAGCAAAGCAAGCCAATGAGGTCAAAAGGGGTAAATAACTTGATGGAAATATTTGAAATAATAAATAATAATATTTTTATGTGTATTAAATTAAAATAGGTGATATAAATCACTATTTCAAGCTCAAACCTCTCAAGATGACTAAATCACCCTTGCACACGATCCAACTAGACAAGCTTCTTTTAGGCCTAGTTGGTAAATGAGATAAAAGAATGAAGAAGAGTGCACTAGAGATTATGTTATGGATTTTAAATATTTAATGAGGTATTAAAATTCATAATAAATTATACCTACCATGAAATATTAGTCCAAATAGCCCAGACTAGCAAGGCGCCTACTAAGCCCATTAGGCATTGAAAGGACCTAAAACCAATTGGGGTTCCATCTTCATTTATAACTCTTGGTGGGATATAAAAATGATTGGTACATTTTTATTAGATTTAATTATACATTTATGAGTTTTTTATATTCAAATAAACTTATATAAAAGCTACTTATAGTTCATAGAGAATCCAAGTATGCAAGAAAGGTAGAAACAAGCTCGATGGGGTGATTCCAAATGCTCATATCTAAGGATATAAATGGGAAAAAAATAATTTTTGAGGGGTTATTTGGGTATATTAACATCATTTTTGTTACATTTTTTGGAAATTCCAATGTCAAAGCTTTATGAACAAAGATTAAGACTAAAACCTACCTAAAACCTTACTAAACCCTCAGCCAAGATTTGATGGAGAAAAAAATATTGGAAATTTATCCTAATTACATATTTTTTCCATGAAATTTAATATAACTTATAAATTATTCACTTAGGATACCTCCCAAACATTTGAGCTATACGAAATTGTATGGACAGGGTGAAAAATAGGTTATTTTTTACCATTTTATGTGTTTTGTAGGTTCTATAAGAGGTATAAAGATGAAATAAAGTTTGGGAGGAACATATGGAATTAATATAAATCCATATTTTCATATAATAATTTTAAAAAAACTTATAAGTGTTCAAAAAATAGCTCTCATCTCAGCCACTCAAAATTGGCATAGTGAACACAATGGTGAGAAGGGTGAAAATTTCAAGTGTGATTATTTTTAAGGTATAATTAAGTATTATAAGGCCATGGAGATTATTTAAAAGTGTCATTAACTCTCTCCCATGTATTTTCATGTAAAATTGAATCCAATTTTAAGGCCAAGTGTGAGGGGTGACTGAAAAAGGATTTTTTTAGATTGTAGACAGTGTGGCTTCCTTCCAAGAGTTTATAAATGAGTAAGAATACAAAAAATGAATGTATAGGTATGTTTAAAATAATTCCCTATAATTAAAATAATCATAACTATCCCTAGTTAGTTTTGGGATGTTCAAATAGGTCCAAATTATGAAGACAATTTTTTGAGCCAAGACAAGGAGTTTTATAACACTTTTCATAAGTTTCATGACATGTATGGGAACTTGGACCTCCTAAAATTTAATGGTTTGTTTCACACCTATTTATCATGAATTTTTAACCTATTTTATCATAACTAAAATTGTCTAAGTGACCTTTGTACTTCCCTTATCTTTCTCTTCTCCCAAAGTCTGTAAATATTGACTCTTTTGGATCTTTTTGGTAGCCTCCATTGATTGATGGTGAAAATCTAGAAAATTTTGTACTTGAATGCCAATTTAATTAATAAAAAAGTGAATTTTCATAATTACATGATGTAAAATTGAGTTTTGATGCAATCTTGTTGGTTTTGTCTAGTAGAAGATGATCTTTTCTAGCATGTTATCCTTGATTGTTCACCAAGTGTGCAAAAGAGTAATTGTTAAAAGTCTTTGTTAGTGTTATTTTATAAGTTTATAAGTATCTTGGAAGTGGTTAATGAATATTTTCTCCTAATTAATCATCCATTTCCATCCTAATTATCAAAAGTCCCTTTTAAACCTAGCATATGAAACATTGATGTAATAATTTGTCTTGTGTTGTGAGTTCTATGTGAAGAAAGCTTTTTTTTTCTCTAAGTAGTATACTTTAAAGCAATAAGAAGAAATTAAATATTGGTGAATCAAATTTTAGTTTATTAATTTGTCCTCTTTACCCCATTTTCATGAAAATTTGATAGATAATAAAGTTTTTCAAAGAGTTCATCAAGGGAACTAGCCCTTCTAGAGATTCATCTTACAAAATTGTTTACCCACAACAAGAGAGATGTTTCCATTGTGCCACTTAGATGAGGAGATATAGGAATCTCCTCAGTGAAAAAAAATATAAATCTCCTTTATAAATAAGGTTTTGAAATATACCTTAAATTAGTGACACCTATTAATGTCATGACATAGTACATGATGGTAATAGTATAAGTCATTTTCTTTGAACCAAATCGGCTTAGGGAGAGAATCATCAAGAGGTATAACTAGATGAATTTATATTATATAATCCTTTAAGTTATTGTCTATAATATAAACATATGATTCCACTAAGGTTTTTTACTTCCATAGAATAAATTATGTTAATGGTTTTTATGATTGTGTTTGGGAGATAAAGGGTTTGGATTGGTCTTTTGTCTATGGGGGTGCTGATTTTAAGACCATAGCATTAGAAATTCTTTTGGTATTATTAATTCCTTTATATGGATCAAGTTTGAATTTATTATTAATAAAATTTACCTTCCCTTATTCTAAATCTCATATTTATAGTTTATGGGCCATAAAAAAGGCCTCATCAAAATTATTGAAGGATTGAACCTGTCATGTTGACGTGATATGTTTAGCACATGATCTTGAAAATAATTTGATTAGTTCTGATTAAGGAAGGGAAAAAGTAAGTTCATTTATAATACTACACCATCTAGCCATGAAATCAATGATATATTCATCATCAAATTATCTAATAATAAAGAGGTCGGTTATGGTCATATTTAGTGTGATGTTAATGGAAAAGTGATCTAAATGATTTGGGCTGGTTTCCCAAAAGAGAATAGGGAATGTTGAGGGATATAATTGTACTAGTCTAAAGATGGTCTAGCTAGAGAAATGGGAAAAATTATTATGATAAGATAATCATCATGGGATATAAGATAACAAGTGTGTTTAAATTTTCTAATATGTTGCTGAGGATACTCCTTATTTTTAAATTTCATGAATTTCAAAAAAATTCATTGCAATGGGTATGGTCTAATAGGGATGATTGTATTAATGGGTTCATTTCATATTTGCTCATAAGTGAGCATATTTTTATACCCAAGGGTAGAGGATTCTATATTTTCCATACTATTCATAAGGATGTTTATAAGGTTAGGTTGGGTATTATATTGAGGAATACCCTGTAAGACATTTTGTTATAGATGTTGATAGGTATGAAATGGAGTGGAAAAGGGTTGTGACAAGGGGTAGCCAATTAAATTTCTCATTATTAGTTGAGATTCCACCACATACTATGGGTATTAAAATGATATATAATTATACCTAAGGGATTTTGAGGGAGCTATGTATTGGGTAGTCAATGGGATGTACTACTGAGGAGGTTGGCTTAAGGGAGCTTGTTGAAAAGTTTGAGATTGGGGATTTTAATTTGTGATAGTTTAGAAGGGCGAGAGAACTATAGGGATTGAAATAATTAAGTTGTGATGTGCCATGGTAGGATGTGGAGTAAATTTATGTTGAGGTGTGGTAACATTTTATACTAGTTACTAGTTGGATATGGACCACTAGATGTTACTAGAGGTGGATTGTTTAACGTTTGCATAGTGTTAGTATTAGAACATGTTGGGGGAGGATTATTGAGAGAGGAAACCATGGATGTAGTAAACCCTTTAGTTACCACTAAGGTCATGATAAAAATATTCCTAGAATATTGTATATGAGGGGAAAGTGCAATATGGATAGCTCGAGTGCTAAGGTAATGGTTAAAAGCAATAAGATTACTATCCAATATGTTGGTGAATTTAGGATATCCCTAAGTGTATAAATGGGGAATCACTTTTCCCATATACTCAAGAGAAGTAAGAGTACTTGAGGTGTTATCCATAGATGAGGATGAGTTTGGGAATTTGATTTGTTTAAGTAACTACTGTCACGTCAAAACCAAGTAGCACCAAAGAGAAATCAAGAAATAAAAATAAAAATAACACACAATAGTATTTTTTATTATCTTATATTTTAGTGGAAATAATCACATACACTACAAAATGTACTTAAAATATTTTACATTTTTTAGAAATTAAATTTATAGTGTGATAAGGAAAAAGGTTAATGAGGGTACTAAGAAATGGTAATCTAAAGATGATTTTGCATTTTGTTTAGGATGGGAACATATATATACATGAAGGTATGTTGAGGCATAATTTCATGTTAGAATAATGTATGTGGATTAGTATTTGGGCCTACCCCTTCACTTCACTCACCATAATGATAAGGGTGTCAAGTGCTTAGCCTTTATACTTATTTCCATAATTTTTATACTCAACTGGTACATTGAGTCAGATTTCCTCTTGGTGATGAAATCCAAGTGGATCCACCTTAGGTAGTAAAATGTTTCAAATGATTATTTTAATATTATGTGGTTTTGGATGTGTGTGTGAAGGTGTGATTACTACGATATATTGATCTACCTAGATTAGTTTATGTGAATTATCTAAGCAAGCAAAAGATGAATGTAATTATTTTTAAAACTTAAAAGGACAATTTAGAATTTTTGGATTTTATCTTTTTTAATGAAAGAAAAAAATAAAGAAAATATTCAACTAATGAGTGATTTCAAAATGAAAATAACAAGATAAATGAGACCTTAGGGGTCCCACTAAGTGTGCCAGAATGTTTTAGTATTTTTCAAATTTATTTTCTTAATAAAAATAACTTATTAAAAATATAAATGATATAAGGTTTTGAAATAGGAATATCTATGATGGGGATGCACACTATTGATCCAATGAGATGGGATATCGTTTTTGGCTAGGAAGGACTACCTACACAATAAAGACAACTTTGACAAGATTAGATTAATAAGATAGATGGGTGGGATGCTTGGTATAAGACTAGTCCCAAGAAGTGTTATACTTCCTTGTAAGGATGTTAGCCCACTTTTTAATGCAATCAAGTTAATAAAATTGATAAACAAGATATAGATCATGATAAAGATATTTTATAATATTAATGCATATAGATTAGTTAAGATAGATGGATGAGATAAACAAGATAAATAGATGCGGATGATCAAGATAAATAGATATATATCTTTTGACTAAGATTAATTTAAGTTTTTAAAATAGACTTGGGTTGCAGACAAAAAATTAAAAACATAGGGATCAATGCCAATTATCTCATAATTGGTATTGATTACATAGTTGGTGTCGGTCTAGAAATAATTGTGGTCAATCCTTATAATGGGTACTGAAAGACTCGAAAAGGTGCCTAAGGAGGGATTTTAAAGATCTTAAAAGGCTCTTAAACTGATCATTGATTTACATAAATAGATTTACAACAATAAATAGAATAGAAAGGGATAATATAGTAATTTAAAACTAATCACATACATTTAAAACATGTCTCTGCAAAAGCTTCCTAAGCTATAGATAAATACGTCATTAACATAGATATGGTTAGATTTGAGAAAAGTGTGGGTAGATTGGAATTAGGATAACATTCTTCCATAGTGATCTAGGAACATTTTTTTAGTGTTCTATTGTGTAAAAATCAAGATGCATAACTTGAGGTTGGTATGGCTATAAATCGACATCGATCCTAATAGGATCAATGGTGATCATGAGAAACATTACCAATTTTGTATAAGTTTGAGTTATTGGTTACAAAAACTCAAGGTATCAAATAAAATCTTAGGTAAATTTTTTTTAATGGGGCTCAAGTATGGAAAGGTTGTTAGGAAGGTTAAAACAACTTACCCACATTAGTCTTGGAGAGATTTAACTAGTATTTAGGGATAGTAAACTAGTTACTTAGGTAAAATGTTAATTATTTAGATTATTTACACAATGTTAAATGGTAAATAGTAAAACTAAATTAACTAGCATAAGGTAGGGAAGGGGTAAGACACATTTATTCAAAATAAAATGGCATAAATTTATAGTGTCTACACAAAAATCATAAATAGCTAGTGTTTCAAAACATATCCAAAAGGTTACTAAGATATCCAACAATAATATAAGGGAAATGCTTTGAATTTTTTTGATGAAACTACTTCCTTTACAACCTTTAAGGAGATAAAAATAATGTTATGTATACCATAGAATTAATGGGCATCATACATATATTTTTTTGAATTTGAAGAAAACAAATATAAAAGATAACTAATAGTGGTGACCCTATCACTGATACATCAATCAAGCAACCCACTCACATTATGAGTAAGTTTTCTAAAACACAACTGAAAAAATAACCAATTGGGTACAAAAATATGATTCAAAGCAAAAATAATTGTAAATGGAAAAGTTAGAGCAAGAAATATTTAAAATGAATAATTATAACAATAAAATATTTAAATAGATAAATTATAGAAAGCAAGAGTACAAAAATATCAAGATGAAAAAGAAAAATTACAAAAGGCACAAGATGAAAAAGTGCAATTACCCAAGGACTGTATCATAAAGAAAATGTTACAAAAAGAGAAATAACATACATTTTAAAATCAAAATAAAGATAATAAAAATTTATATTTAAGAAAGGGCTCATATTGACAGAGGTTAAAAATTAAGTGATACCTAAAAAATACAAAGTTTCAAATGTGGTTGCAAAGGGGAAAATTACAATTCTATCCTCATATCAAAAGCCTTTCACTATCATTGCTTATATAAGTGGAAAGAAAATTATACATGGAAAGGTTATAGATTATTAAGAAATCAATTTTTTTTATATTTCATTTTCTTATATCTCTTGGAAATAAGCATCAACATTTGGATCAAACTAGGGCACCTAAAACATGTATGGGACTGATTAACTTAAGAGTTTAATTTTCTTCAAAAGAGTGTTATATTTTTTTTTTGTTATTTCAAATAAAAGTGCATATAATGTTGTGTTTATAGGATCATATAGGAACAATAATTGATTTTTAAAAAAATCATATCATTTGATCATTAAGGCAAGGTCACATCATTTTCAAAATAAAGAGTATATTTAGATCAAAAACAACATAAAGAAAGCATTCTTTAGCTAGTATACAAACATATACAAGTAAAGGTATATCGATATAGGCACATCACAAAATACACATTACAAAATATAAATAATAAAGGTCAATCCCATAGTATGGTGTAGTTCATTAATCATATACAAATATAAAATGAGACCAGATGTATATCACAATATTAGGAGGTCCTCTCATATGATGATGATATTGCTTATGTAGAATATGATTAGAACGATAAGAATAATTTTTAGGATGAAAATGACAATTCAAGTGAAGATCAAAACACATGTAATATAGGGCATACATAGAGCCTTTGATTGAAAATATCTTAGGATTATAATAACACCCTTAATTATAGATATAAACTTTGCTAATCATACTATAATTATTAAATGATAAAAACTAAAATATTCCAAAAAGGTTCAAAAATAGGTATCTATGCATGCTAATGTTTAGTTCATTTACATAATTTAAATTATGAAAAATATTTAATACATATTTCTATCCCATTTTCATATCATATATGCTTCATGAGTGTACATGAGTGAGCACAGACCATACATGTTGCCATACCCAGACCTAGTTATAGGTTATATACTGTCGTAGACTCATAAATTACTATTCAAATAATATCACCCTAACCAAATAGTAGTGCACCTTGTTATTTTCCTGTTTCCCCATTTTTTTCTTAGTAATTTTGGGTTATCATTTTTTAGATCCAAACTAGACACATGTTTCTTTTGGCCTGCTTGTACTTTAAGAAGCTCATCGAGGGCATCTCATACATTGGTTTTATCCTTATTTGGTTATCTATTATTGTTCATAGATCAATTATTTTCATGGTATACAATTTATTTATATTTCTCACTTAGTAAAATAATGATATATTGTTGTTTACCTTAATTATTTAATTTAATAGTGTTTAAATTTTTTTATGTGGATTAATTACATAAATTCATACATGTTTTTCACATTTGATTTCCTACTTAATGTCTTATGTGTATCTTATATTTAGAGTGAGTATATTTAAACATGTACTTATGTGTGGAACTAATCCTTCATTATATGACTCTCTTTCATGTCAATAAATTTGAACAAGCCCTTGTGTTTGATTATTTATGTGTGAGGACATTTGAACATATCCCTGTGTTTGCTTATTTGCATGTGAGTACATTTAAACATGTCTTTGTGTTTAATTATATGAATGTGAATGAAATTTGAACATTTAACTTGTATGTGTCCCATTTTCCTTATATTTATGTTCTTTGTGTGTACTCTTTTTTATGTGCATTGTCGTCATGACACTTGCTTACTTGTTTGTTCAGTTTTTTATGCCAAGATTAATATCATACATCCTCCCAGTTTTTTGATGCCATGATGTATATCATGCATACCCATAATATATTTATATTTAGATTACAATACTCAATTTTATCACTTATATATATGCCTAATTGTAAACATATATCTACAAATTCTCACTATGTACTTGATTATTCTTACATGCATATCACATTACTATAATATTCTCACTTTATCTATATGATGATTCCATGCTCCATTTTATCATTACTACTCATATTTACATATTTTACATAAAAATTTTGGTAAATTTTTATTTTAAGTTAAAAAAATTCATAGGCTAAAAAGCTCACCTCAAAAGAGGGGTCTTACATAGGGATTTGTTTTAGAGATCAGGTACCTACAATACAGTGCATAGATATAACTTTAAATGATTCACATAGTAATCCTTATAGTATAAAAGGTAATTTTAACATGATCACTCCATTTAGATAGGATAAACTTAGAGTATTGTTTAAATAGGGTACTATTATCCTAGATCATAGAAAATAACCTATAATTTACCAGAATATCAGGTAGTTCAGACTAGTTTGAAACAAGTTCAAAATCTAATTTTCTAGAACATACTCATTTTTTCTCATATTTACTCAGAATGGGGCATCATGCACAACATAATTTCTATGTTTTTTCGCAATTTTTTACTTAAAATTTTAGTTTTTATTACTTAGACTCAGAATCTATATACACCATATATTATATTGGGGGCATATGTGTGGCATATGGCTCCCCCCTTACTCATTTTTGCACCACTTATTTATATGGGATGATAATGCTTATCATTATTCAAAATGTATACACCATAACTATATTACACTAATGTTTTACATTAATTTTGTGCCAATTTTACACCAAAAGTGAGTCTTATTCCATCTATAATGGTTGGTTTTCCTTTCTACACTAGTTTTAAACCTAATTATACTATTGAGATTCATACATGGATTCTAAGCTACTTCACCAGCTTAAGTATGCAATGATGGAGTCAAGCATGCCTTAAAATATCAATCACACTCTATTAATAAATGAGGATTTTGAAATGCACAATCTTATCCAAGATCTTTAATGTAAATGAAACCTTCAAGGGTCCAACTTTTAAAACCTCACTAGTTTCATCAACAAAAAGTACACAATTTTTTAATATTAATTAAGTATAATATTCATTAGAACCATCATCATCATATTAAAATACAAATATTTATTTAACATGGTGGAATAGAAAAATAATAGGTACATAATGCCAAATAAATGCAATGATTTAGGCATAAAAAAATAATTATTTTACTTCCCAAATAGTGTTTACATGGCGCAAAAACTATAAAGATGTGCATCATAGAAATAGAGGTACTTCTCTTAAATAAATAGTAATCAAGTAAACCAATCCATATATAATAATATATTATATCCTAATAGAGAATGTGTTATCTCCAAGTCATATTCACATTGAGTGTGAGCCCATATTGGTAATACATGTACCTAATGCATGTCTATCCCTTTTACCCTTTTGGGACCTTTTTCCCATTTCAATTGATTATGTGTCTTTAATGTCACCCTTTGTCAATTATAAAGTCTACTAATGTGCATAAGTTGTCTTAAGCTCTTATATATACTAGATCATTTAAAACCATTTATAAAGAATCGAAACATAGATAATAAATATCAAAGGTCAATCCTATACCCAAGAATAAAATATATTTTCTCCTAATTCAAGTTGAGTTTCATTGAGTCACATATTACACACATGTGATGGAATATTTCTTTGTCTTTCATCATTCTCATTGTGCCAAAACAGGGATTTAGTTTGCATATAGATACATTCATCACTTATAAATAAGGGGAGGCTAAAAACCTTCACTAGGGACATTTCCATCCACTTACTCATATAAATATGCAGAGGTATGATATCGAGCATGTAGGATATGTATTTTTATGTGTCACTTCAAGGGTTTCTTGAATCCATAAATATTTATTTATTTATTTAGTGTAAAACTAGATCAAAGATGAATAACATCAATTTTATGCATTATACATATAAAAAGATTGAATCAGATGTATATAAACATTAGAAAAGATGCAACATGATATTTAAAAAAAAAATTATAGAACCTTGCATAGGATAGACTCTATGTCATAAGGCTAGGCTCATAGAGCATAGTTATTACATGTGTGTGTATCTAGCATGAATATATGCCATTAGTGTGTCTACCTATAAATACTCTCAACATTTTATATTTTATAAGAAATTTTTGGGTGGTATATAAAGTTATTTTAGAAATTTAGATTTCCATTACAATAAGGTGTGATCATTCCTTAACCTCTTATTCTTACTTTGCATAACCTAGATTTATTTATTGCATTTGTAATGTTTACTTGAGCCTAGTCATTAAGATAAAAATTAGATCTATATTTTCATTGATATATGTTTAAATCTATTTATTTACGATTATATTATTCCTATTTTATATAAAACCAAAATTACTGTAGATAATGAGTCTAAAGCCTCAAAATCGATGATAGTAATCTATGGTAGGGTAGATTGGAATCTATAACATGGAAAAGTATTTTTAAAAACTACTATAAATTAGCTAGATGTCTTGGATGACCAATAATTCACTAAATGTCTCAAAATGAATCCACATCATATCAATTCAATATTTCAAGAGATAAATAGAAACATTTGGCCCAAGCTACCACATTAGGTGTTTAGACATCTAAAATTATAATTATTCCTATGTCTACACCTTTAATTACATATGTGATATCTAACCAATATTTGGGGCTACATGAGGCCTCCAATATATTTCCATACCTATTCCTACATAAGAATCATTTATCCCTCCCATGAAGACTATGCATGTTCCATCACCAACCACACCTACAACACATTCCCTTGTGTAGAATGTTATATATTTGCATGCTAAGGTGTTATAACTAGAGAAATATTCATCTATATCTAGTAATTCCATGGACTCATATGTATTTATTCATAACCCATTACTCCCTAAGAAAAAAATTCACCCCTTAGTGATAGGTTTTGTAGCTCCTAATATTCCACTATTCAAAGGTAAGGGTGACACATATAAACTCCTTATTTCATTACACATAACATGCTTAGAATATACATACAATTACAATCTATTTACCATGTTATTTTTTAGGAGCCTCAAGGACTATTATCTATGATCATTCTATGATCCCCATATCTAATTCATAGGATCATTCAACCTTTGGTAGGTTAATTTATATCACATTTCAATATCAACATCAAGGAGAAACTATATTATACACAAATTTCTAAACTCAATTAAGGGGCCAATGAACCAATGAGTGACTATGTACTTTACTACAAGACTATTCTAGCAAAGATGACCAATTTGATGATAAAAAATGAGTTACAAGACATATTAAAGTGAATTTTTATTTCACCACTCCATAATTTAATTATATTCAAAATATAAAAATCCTTTGATGAACTATGCCATACAATAAGGGATATATAATTTAAGCTAATTGCTTTTAACAAACTCAAGTATACATATACTCTTACAACTAATTCAAAAATGAAGTTTTAAATCAACCAAGATAAAAATTCAAACCAACTAATAACAAGAATGAGTAAAATATACAACTAATTCAAAAATGAAGTTTTAAATCAACCAAGATAAAAATTCAAACCAACTAATAACAAGAATGAGTAAAATATTAAAGTTATTTTAGTATCACAACCTATAAATAAACTATAATTGATAGCTCCACTAAAGAGGAAAATTTATACATTACCATCACCTCCTCATGTGGTGTTAAATATGTTACTTGGGTGAAGTGTTATCACTCTTATTCATCCAAAATAACTTGATCCAAATAGGCCTACACCAAGGAACTTTTACAACAATGTATATTGTGACTATCATCAAATTGTAATATATTCTATAAATTGATGTTTCAAATTAAGACATAAGAGACAAGATCTTATTGATGAAAACATTATTGACTTGGGCACCCCTAAATAGGAATTTAGACCACAAAAAGATATAAATTAAAAAAATTCAATATATTTAATGATACATTACTTAAACATGAAATAATAGAGGATAAGGATACTTTGGAAGTACAATATTCATACAATATGCATCATCCATCTATAGCATGTGATCACCTAATATACATAATTATTAATACACATATCGGCACAACACTATAACATTTTATGATCACATTTGATGATAGTGACATTTTTAATGATGATTATGACTATCTTAGACTATTAATAATTTTTTTTTAATGAATAACCCATGCATAGTGTCATGACCAATAATGGGTCAAATGAGAATGTGTGCACTATGACATTTATTCATTCTATTGGGTACACACAATAGCATTTATAATATAAATCAAGAGAAATGAAGGGATTATATGTAAATAAACATAAGAGATGAGTATACATTAATACCTCTTAAATTATGTTCAACCATAATATCAAATCCATTATTAATTATATAGAGTAATGGGGTCATTGACATGTTTTTAGGACTCCCTTGGATGCAAAAATTTCATGTATTATCATCTAAAATAAATCAATGAATCAAATACATATACTAAAATAAGGTAGTATAAATTAGAGGTGTATGGTATGAGTACCTTATACAACCAATGGTATCTCTTCCTCCATCCCCACCACCACTATAATTTATTGATACACCCATAAAAGATAAATATATTGATCCAATGGTTACATATATGAAAGATATTTTTTCTATACCCACTTCAGAGGATATGAGTTGGGTTTACTTGATAATCAACTATACAACACACTAATCACATAAAAAATTTAATTATGTATCAAAAATACCATTACCTCATATAACACATACTCACTTAGCACCAAAAATAGTTAATTATGTTCTATAAGTAACATAGGCAACAAGTTTTTCTTGTACTATATATAGGACCCCCAAAAAACATTGGCATTCAACATTTACCTATCACACTTAGGATTCTATGAGCATTGATCATGATAGTTATGTTACATGTGATTTATTATCCTATTCTGACATGCTCACATATGGTACCTTTTGTATATTATATAGACTCTTTATACTATTTGATACAATCACTCCCCATGGTCCTTCCATTGATGTGATAATCAATTAGCCTTTTCCACTTTAAAGTATTTTAAAAATAAAAAAAATAAGGACCTCAACATGACATGATTACTATATTATAATATTTACAATTTTTATTCTTCACATATTTGATATATGGCATATTTTTTTATACACACATGATTTTCATAGTATCAAGTGTGATACAGGATATAAACATTACACATGAACATATAGATGTTAGAATTTACTCTACCTAGTATTCATGCTAATATTGGGGTAATTTTATTCCACATGTTTCACTATTATATGTTTCATTATATAACCTCTCTACCATGTTCAAATACCTATATTATTTACACATATTTCTAGTTACTCATATCTTACACAATGCTATATGGATATGTTATTATAATATGATGTGACATTGATACATATGGTGTTGGAAGAAAAATTATTGAGAGTGGGGGGTGAATCAATATTCAAAACTTTTATTATCAATTTCACTTAAACAATCACATGAACCATTCAAACAAGCACACATGTCTAGCAAGTATAAGCACATATCCATATAAGCATGAAACACATGAACACATCACATATGTGGGAAATACTCAAGGGGAATAAAACCCACTGATATCTAAAAATTTACTATATTCCTATAATTCAAACATAAAATTTAGTGAATCACCCACTTCACATGGAGCACCAACCCCAACTAGCCAAGCACCCACTTGACTAGGCCTTAACAAGCACCTACTTGCAAGGAGGCACAAAACCCCTAGATGAGTCAAAACCAAATTATAAACCTGATTGATTTGATAAATTTAAATAAACCTTGTTTCTCAACCAATTTATGATGACCACCTCTTCATCTCTTCACATTCTTAGCCCTCTCAAATTGCCTTCTAGGTCTCTTCACTCAACTAGTCCTCTTCTTGACTTGATTAGGTCATCTGACCTTGATATACATATATGTACTATGTAAAATATTAATAATATATATTATATACTTATTTAATGGTCTAAAATACCTCCTTATACTTTTAAATATATTATATTATTCACTTACACTCTCCACACACAAATAGGCCTAAAGTTGCCTTGTATTTATACAAGTTTCTTGCTCATATTCCCAATTAATTGACAAAAAACCTTTAACCACTTAGGTATTAAATGTAATATATATTTAGGACACCTCATAAAAATTAATAAAATTTTTATAGTTCATTTAGGTCTGACATACCTCAATTAGGCCTCATTTCATCTTTAGGTCTTATGGAGATCTAATCCCATTAGGTCTACTTTAGGACACGTTACACTTTGCCTTCGTCAGAACACATTAAAACACATCACATGGTAGTAAAATATAATATAAAATTAAAATATACCTTTTATAATCCCATATAGGTTCCAAAATTCCTTTTATTTTCAACCACCACTTGAAGCACACCATTAACATTGTTTATAATTAGGCCTGTGCATACCCAGAAAGTTTATCTTGAACTACTAAAGATAAAAAAACAAATTAGATAAAAAACCATGGAAAAAATCACATATTAATATTATAAATTAAATTTTGGTCATCACCATGTGATTTATACTTCACAACTCAAGTTAAAAAGACCCAGACCCTTCTCTATAAATAACCCACTCAGAACTGCCAACTAACTTCAAAATACAGTTACGAATACTTGAAATTATGACAAATGAAAGAACAAAAAAAAGGTATTAAAATTAATTAAAAATATCCTAAAAAATCATAAAAACAATTAAAATAAAAACACCATAATTTATAATGGTAATTATTTGTCTTGCAGACCAGTTTGTTGACCTTCGCTCTCACAGACCTCACTCAGCCAGTCAAGTCATTTTGGCTTCAACATTTTCACTACTTTCACTGAGTATCAAACCTTATAAAATGAATTTAAAGGAAATAAAATACACAAAAATAAAAACCATGTAAATTATATGAGTCAAATCATGGAATAGTGTTTCAAACTCATCATTGTAACCTGCTTACCTAGAACTGTCAGTTTGCCTTGAAACATAGTCATGGTGATAATGACCTTCAACACCTATGTAGACACTTTCAAGGAATTATGATAATTTTTTATGATATTATGATATAATTATAACATTATTATATATAAATATAATATTTTCAAATATAAATATTGGTCTTGTAGACCAATCTCATAACCTTGTATCTCACTGCCTCATCTGAACTAGATAGGTCAACTTATCGCCAACATTTTCATCATATCTACTGACCTCCAAAACTTATATCCAACATTAAAATTTATTAAAAGAATTTAAAAATGTCTCCATACAATTTTATTCATCTATATTCCATGATAAAACACCCTTAATCACCTTCTCACTTCTACCTAGCTTTTTCACTATTTACACCATTAGGCATATTAGTTATAGGTTATCTTAGATGACTGGTTTAGCACACCTGAGTTATAGAATATATATAAAATACAAAATTCACATAAAATATAAGTATAAAACTTTTTCCTCCATACATTTATAAACTTTGACTTGGTCAACTCTAACCACTACAACAAATCTTTGAGAAATAAGGCCTTTCCTCTAGGATCCACTCACTCACCTGAAGACTCAAACATACCTAGATATTCCTAGGAGATTTTAATACAACCTAAAATCACTAAAATATCCATAAAAATATATAATGATAAATTTATAACAAGATATTTCATATTAGGTCATTTTTAGGGTTTTAGAGAGGGTTAATATGGTTTTTGGTGTTAACGATTATTCATAAAGGACTACCCCTCATTTCCAAAAATAATGCATATAGATATTATCTAGGACTCTTACCCATATATAATTAATATATTATGTTCCCATGTAGAGGTTACACATGTCAATGAAAACCTAAAAGTCCTTTTTAGGTTGAGAACCCTTCATTTCGTGCACATGAGAGACCTCAAAACCACTTTTCATGCCTTGTCTTGCACACCATGACCTCAAACATTGTGAAAATTATTGAAAAAACATATAATACCTATTTTCATTCTCATATGAGCTAAAAAATCTTTAAATATGATCATGACCCCTCATTGTGCCACTCTCTCTCTTTATTCTCTTCGACCTTAACCTATAAACCACATTAAGCCTAAAATCTAACCTTCAAGATTCTTTCCATGAACTCTCCACCTCATTATAAACCTAAAACAACCTATATAATTCTCAAAAACTACTTTAAATCCTTCATAATCCTTGAAAACACCCCATGACACCTCATTAGGCTAGGTAGGGTCTAGAACTAGTTTATTTGCAAACTTGGACTTAAGCTATTACCACATTAGGCTTATATTGAAACTCTCCTAAGTGATAAAATGCATCATATGAATGCTCAAAAAACTTTATTTAGCATATTATTCTTTTTTGCATCCATCTCTCTAGGCCACCATGCTCAATCCTTCTTTTTAGGACTTTACAAGCCATTACTAATGCCATGACTAGGATTTTCAATCACTTAAAGCTTGAAAACTAACCTTAAAACACTCCTTAATGATTATACACCTTACTTACATGAATTTCATGCTAATAAAACAATATCATACATCAGCATATACATATTCATGTTCATCATGCACATTCTCATGATATGGCTATGTTTGTTACGACTAGGCTTCTTAAGACACCTTCTACTCAAGGACTAGTACTCAAAACATGCTTACCTTGACTAAAATTTTGACATAAACCTTAAAAGAATCATTAGGTTTCCTTAAAATTCTCTCTCAATAGAGAGACATTATGTTTCCTTCAAATTATCTCTTTTCACATGGCTCATATCTCATAGATCACTCACCATGTATCTTCACTAGATGTACCTTGACATCAATGACACCACTTCTCAACAAACTCCCCCTTTATCATTGATGAAAAAATATTCTTCAAAATAATCACTCTCATCTCCCCTAGTCTAGTTAATCTCCCTTCTTGGAATTTCTCCCCCTTTGACATTAATGATGAAGGGTCATACATACTTCAAATTTTAGAACCACACCTTCTTGAAATAAAATATCAACACACAAAATATGAAGCATTATAGGAACATTCTCCCCTTATTCCATGCATACCTATTTCAAGTGAACTCAGATTACAAGACCACTTCTCAACATAGATCAATATTAGTTAACAACCTGAATAACTCACCCCTTAAACCAAACATCCACCATACTTTTGCTAAATGAATAGTGTATCCATAAAGCCTAATGGAGTCACCTCTTTCCATGGAGAACTAAAAAAACACAAGTTTAGGAGATTCCTAGATCTACATGTTCTCACAAGACTGAATATCCTTTAGTATCCTTTTAGGCTTGATTGGTAATATAATCTTGACCTCTTCCTCATTATTTGATCATCGGTGTGAGTTGATAATAGACATTCCTAACTTGATTTCACATCTAAAGTATGATTTATCATAGAAAATAGTCCACTTGAGCTTATAAACTAATCATAACTCATATTTATTATCTTTGGTTTCTATACATTTATTTGCCTTCTTTCTTACACTTTAGGGGATTCAAACCTCCTATTTTGAGTTGATGACCTTCTAACTCTATTAGTATAGAATCTTAAAATGTGTCCTACATTATGACAACTGTATCAAACCACATTTTACATACCATTTTATTGATGTTAACTTTGAATCCTTCCATAGTCGCATGAGTACTCACTCATGGAGGGTCTTCTATGCTCTCTTGATCTATGACCAAACTGATTACATAAAAAATAGTAACCATTGAATGAACTAGCATACCTCATAGAATTAGGTTATTTAATAGGTCTTTTCATGTTGACATTCTTGTCTTCTATATCCTTCTCCTTGAATTGGTCTACCTCCTTTTGGTCTTATTTGAAACTAAGTCTTATCATATCACTTGTGGATTTTTGACTATTCAAGATATCATCTAGATCCTTAGTGCCATTTTCAAACTTCACAAAGGTCTTCACCTTGATAGATGCTTGATCCAACTCAGATTTCAAGGATTCTACTTTAGTTTCATACTTGGTGCATTCTTCCTCTTTAGACTTTAGGTTTGCATTGACTATCTCCATTTATGCTTCAATCTAATTGATGATCTCATCATACTCCTTAGAAGTGTTACACATTCTCTCCTCAAACAAGTCAATTTAGTCCTCATAGTCCTTAGCTAATCATATTAATTTGTGATTCTTTCTTATTTGGAACTTTAGCTCTTCTAGAGAACTCACCAATTCTACCTCAAGGTTTACTTCAACTTATTATTCATATGATTCTATATCAACCATAAGGCCTTTCACATTTGAACAACCCTCATTGTCTGATTCTATATCAACCATAAGTCCTTTCACATTTGAATAACCCTCATTTTCTCATTCTATGGCCATGAATAAGGTTTCATTATTGTCATGTTCAAGTTCATTACTACCATCATCACTATCATATATACTTGTGTCACTTACATTAGATGAGTTATCTTATTTGGTATAAATAATTTATTATTTTTTAATGACCCTTTCCTACCTTAATACTTATTGAAATATTTATTATTCTTGTCAAGATTATATACCTTCCTATCATCTTC
The DNA here is from genome assembly GCA_037957365.1 of Torreya grandis. NCBI lineage: Eukaryota > Viridiplantae > Streptophyta > Pinopsida > Cupressales > Taxaceae > Torreya > Torreya grandis. The sequence goes on from JARHVA010005661.1 coordinate 155,703, forward strand.
ATGATGTTAATTGTGTTCACAATTCTCATTCTTATCCTTTTTAGGACACTTAGATGCAAAGTTACCGATATTACTATAGTTAAAACATTTGAAGGGAAACTTACCATTATACTTACCAGAGACAAATCTTAAATTCCTTTCAAACATGGCTATCAGTTGATCATCATCACCATGTGAACATTATTCATCCTTAACCTTCTTGCACTTTTAATTATTTTAAACTTTAAAAGTTGTTTCCTTCTTGGGAGGTCTTCCTTAATTTTTTCTCATCTCATAGCCAGTTGAGATGCCATAAAGCCCATCCATTTCAAGTTTTTCCAAATATTGTATCTCTTCCACTATAGACACGTTATAGTTAAACTTTAGAGTTAGTGATATCAATACCATTTGAACAACTATAGTTTATTTCACTTGTTTTCCTAATCCTCTAATGGCATTGACAACTTCATCAACCTTCAATAGGTAAGATGTAATTATTTCATCTTCAAACCTTAAAACTATCTTCAGTGGGTTTGTAAATTGTCCATTTTCACCTTTATGCATCCTTCATAGATAGTCTTTAATTTATCCCATATATATATTTTTGATAAAAAGTGCATTACCTTCACAAGTTATGCCTCTGATAGGCCACATAAAATGGCATTCATTGCCTTCTAGTTGTTTCCATTAGCCTTCTTACCTATTTCATCAATTGGTGGAATAGGAGGAGAACTATATCCATCCACAAATAAATACCAAACATCATGACATTAAAACATCAAATAAATCTTCATCTTGATGTTCCAAAATGCATAATTAGATCTATTTAATAATGGATTCTTACTGGTAGAGAAACCAACTTGAGCTTGATAACCAGCCATCCTTGATTCTAGGATCTCCTTTAGGATTTTATAATTGATTTAAAGGACTAAGATATAATACCAATTATTGGATAAGATTGGGGGTGAATCAGTCTTCAAAACTTTTCCTATCAATTTCACTTTAACAATCATGAACCATTCAAACAAGCACATATGTCTAGCAAGTATAAGCACCTATCCATATAAAAATGAAACATATGAACACATCACATATATGGGAAAACCTAAAGGGGAAGAAAAACCACTAATATATTCAATGTAATATAGTCCTATAATTCAAACATCAAATTTAGTGAAGCACCCACTTCACATGGAGCACCAACCCTAACTAGCCAAGCACCTACTTGTAGGGAGGCACCAAACCCCTAGATGACTCAACACCAACTTAACCATATGATTTATTTGATCACATTAAAGATACATTTTTTCTCAACAAACTAATGATGGTCACCTCTTTATATCTTCATAATCTTAGCCTTCTTAAACTGCCTTCTAGGTCTGCTTCCTCAACTAGTCCTCTTCTTGACTTGATTAGGTCATCTATGATTGATATACATACACATAACCTATGTCAAATATTAATCACAAATACTATATACTCGTTTTATTTTATAAAATTCCTCTTTTTCCTTTTCAATATATTATATTATTCACTTAAATCTACACACACAAATATGCCTAAAGCTGCCTTGTATTTATACATGTCTCTTGCTCATATTCCCACCTAGTCAACCAAACACATTTAAACCCTTATTTCAGCCATGTAATTTATATTTGAGACACTAATAAACATTAATAAAACATTTTTTATTCCCTTTAGGTCTGACATACCTAAGTTAGGCCTTATTTCATCTTTAGGTCTTATGGAGACATAATCCCATTAGGTTTACTTTAGGACACATTACACTTTGCCTTCCTTGGAACACATTACAACACCTCAAATAATAGGAAAATATAATATACCACTCAAATATACCATTTATAATCTCATATATACTCCATAACACCTTTTATCTTCAACCACCAATTGAAGCACACCATTACCACTATTCACAATTAGGCCTATGCATACCCATAAAGTTCGTCTTGAACTGATGAAGATAAAACACAAATTAGATAAAAAACCATGGAAAAAAATAAAATATTTAGAATATAAATGAAAATACGGTCATAAAAATATTATTTATACTTCACAACTTAGGTTAAAAAGACTCAAACCCTTATTTACAAATAGCCCACTCAGAACTGCTAATTAGCTTCAAAACACAATTATGGAAACTTGAACTTATGACAACTAAAAGACATAAAAAAGGTATTAAAATGAATTAAAGTGATCCTAAAACATATTCATAACAACATAAAACATAAATATGATAATCTCTAATGGCAATTATTGGTCTTGCAGACCAATTTGTTGACCTTCTCTCTCACATACCTCACTCAGCTAATCAAGCCATTTTGGATTCAATATTTTCACTAATTTCACTAAGTATAAAACCTTATTAAAAAAAATTAAAATAACATAAAATTACAAAATATTAAAACCATGTACATTATATTACTCAATTTAGGGCATAAAGTCTCAAACTCATCACTGCAACCTGCTTACCTAGAATTACCAGTTTGCCTTGAAGCATAGTTGTGGTGACAATGACCTTCAACACCTATGTAGACACTTTCAGATACTTTGGATTAATTTGGATGATATTAATATATAATTATACCATTGTAATAAATAAATATAATATGTTCAAATATCAATATTGGTCTTTCAGACCAATCTCACAACCTTGTATCTCATTATCTCTTCTGAACCAAATAGGTCATTTTATGAGCAACATTTTCATCATATCTACTAACCTCCAAAAATTATATCCAACATGAAAATTTATTAAAATTATTTTATAATTTCTCCTTACACATTTATTCATCCCTAATCCATGATAACACATCCCTAATCACCTTCTTACTTCTGCCTAGGTTTCTCATTGTTTGCACCATTAGGCCTATTAGCGATAGGTTGTCTTAGATGACAAATTTAACACACATAAGGTTTATAAAAAATATATAAACAACCATAGATATAAAATAAAATTCTCAAAATTTTCCATCCATCCATTTAGCATCTTTGGCTTGGTCAATTTTGATTGCTATAATAAATCTCTAAGAAACAAGGCCTTTCCCTGTAGGATCCACTCACTCACCTAAAGACTTAAACATATGTGGATATTCCTAGGAGAGTTTAATAAAACATAAAATCAATAAAATATACATACCAATATATTATGATTACTTTATACAAATATCTTTCACATTGGGTCATTGTTAGGGTTTTAGAATTAACACTATTTTTGGTGTTAATAATTATTCATAAAGGACTTCCAAAAATTTCAAAAACTAATGCCTAGAAATATTATCTAGGACACTTACCAATCTCTAATTAATATATTATGTTCACATTCATAGGTTACACATGCCAATGAACACCTAAAAGTGCTTCTCGAGTTGAGAACCCTTCATTCTATGCACATGAGATACCCCAAAACCACTTTTCATGCCTTATATTACTAAACAAGACCTAAAACCTTGTGAACATGATTTAAAAAAAATATCATACCTATATCCATGCTCATATGATCTCAAAAATATTGAAATTTAATCATGACACCTCATTAGGTCATAATCTTTCTCTTTGTTCTCTTAGACCTTAACCTACAAACCATATTAGGCCTAAACACTGACCTTAAGCTTCTTTCCAAGAAATATCCACGTAATTATCAACCTAAACCTATCTCATGATAAAAAACTTATTTACATCCTTCATATGCCTTAAAAATACCTCATGGCACATCATTAGGTCAGGTAGGGTTTAAAATTAGTCTAGTTGTAGACTTGGACTTATGATCTTACCCTTGTAGGATCACATTAAAACTCTCCTTAATGATCGAATGCATCATATGCATGATAAATAAACCTTATTTAGACTCTTATTCCTCTATGCATCCATCTCACTTGGACACCATGCTCGAACCTTCTCATTAGGACTTTACAAGCCATGACTAGTGACATGGCTAGGCTTCTCAAGAACTTAAAGCTTGACAACTAACCTTAAAACACTCATTGATGCTTATAAAACTTATTTACATGCTTTTCATGCTCATCAAACAATATCATACCTCTGAAAATACCTCCTCATGCTCATGATATGACTATTCTTGTTATGACTAGGCTTCTTAAGACACCTTATACCCAAGGACTAGTACTCAAAACATTCTTACCCTGACTTCAATTTTGACATCAACCTCAGAAGAATCATTAGTTTTCCTTAAAATTATCTCTCAATAGAGAGAAATTAGGTTGCCTTCAAATTATATCTTTTCACATGGCTCATATCTCACAAACCACTCATCATGCATCTTTATTAGTTATACCTTGACATCAATGACATCAGCCTTGACATCAACCTTGACATCAATGACAACACTTATTAACACATGGATGGTGTAAGATAGTATTTACTTTCTCTATGATCGATTTATGTTGTGACTCTTTTCCATGATAGCATAATTTATGCTTACCAATTATATTTGGCCCTTGGCCTTGTTTGATGAGACATTTTTATGTCCTTTTTTTAGACATACTTATCTATGTTAAATGTAACTTCTTGCTTGTTTATTATGACATATTAATGTACCTTGTATATATATTTAAGAATTATGTGTGACATTAATACTTGATCTTATTTTTATTATTATGGTTAAAAATATTGAGTGGTGACATGATCCATATCATGCACTTTAATGCTTAGTCTTATTCAATTATCCTTCTAGTGTGTGCTTCATTGATACATCTATACAATTATGACACTTATATCCCTTGAATTTCTTAAATTATATACATTCCTTGATTGACATATACATTATTATGATGGCATACTCTTGGCATGATTATAGGATCATACATGATGTTATATTTATAAATTTCCTGATACAATTAACTCTTATTTTTAGATTATTTAATTACTGGACATATCCATAATCTAAAATTAATAAATTATAGTGGGCTTGTCATAGATACATAAACATCCATGAAAATAGAATCATATAAGAGTACATATTTTACATATCCATAATGGTTTAGATATTATATGGTTTAATTATATAACATTTATTAGCACATTATTATAGATTATGGGGGCATATGACATGAATCTACACTCACTTTATAGATACTTGAGTTCATATTCATACACACTTGGGTGCATGTGCATGGGAATATGTACATTGTTTACATGAATAATAATAACATGTTTTCACAAACACATACATATGAGATAAATGCTATAAAATTTAGTGTATATATGCATAAAATTTTATATCGATTGGTATAGATGAATGGGGCATGATTCTTGTCGATAAAAATATATAAAAAATCATATTCATGAGGCATGTTAATGTTTCATGCACATACCCAATAACATAGTTTACAGTTTAATGGGAAATGTTTGACATTCCAATTCACAATTATCAAATATACGATCAAGATGGCGGAATGAACATTGTTCATTCTATTTTTATTGTTTTTTTTTAAAAAAAAAATTCTACATTGAGTGAACTTGAGTAAAACTATACAATCAAACACATGGTCATGATGGGGCATAAACACTATTCATTCCCTTTTGACCATGATTTTGTTTTACATGGATTGAACTGGAGAAAAAACTATATAATTGAATCTATAATTAATTTGTAGTGGTTGATTCACTTTTTAATTTTATCAAACCCATCATGTGGTTCCCCTTTATTTTCTACATAAATATTTTGTTTAATGCATTTCTTTCTTCTCCCCACATTCATGATGGTTGGGTAATATTGTCTTCCCAGCCCAATGGCCTACATAGTTACCCAAATTTTTGATACAATCACCCTAATTCTCCATGTGATTTAGCAATGAAGAATAATTTTATCTAATTCTTCAACAAGGATGCATAATCTCTAGTAAGTTGTAAGGTGAAAATGGTTTTCACCAACACAAGGCATAATTCTTCCTTATTTTTTAACTTTAAAAAAAATCAAAATTAGATTTCAAACTTCAATATATGGACATTGAATACACGTGTTGGTTCTAGGATTTTATATTTAGTGACTTGAAATATTGGAGTTTCATACCAAATAAAAAGTGTGGTGTACACACTCAAGTATATATTTTTATTTTACTCAAATAATTTCAATAATAGAATAAAAGGGGGGAATTTTCAGATATTAAAATCTATTATTAAGTACTTGATAATGAAAAGATTGAAACACATTTATGAAGCATGAATTGAGAACACAAACATGGTCCTACTCCACCATTATCTCACACCTACATGCAATATTATAATTTTGACCCTTTCATTTTGTTATTACACACCTATAATAAATAGACTATATGTTTAACACCTATTGAATATCTTGCAAATATATCTCCAAGTATTTAATTTAGTTCACCTATACATATATTGTTTTTTCTAGTTTTAATTAGTATCACCAATTAATATTGACTCAATCTAGTTGGTACTAATCCTCTCATAGAAATGGATAATTTTAAAAATCAAACCTTTCCTTAGGGTCATCCCATCTACCTATCATTTTGGTGGCATGATAAATTACCCAATTTTAATCATATATAAAAAAGGTCTCATTTGAAATGGAATTGGCACTTATTTATAACACATCTATATATTATTACACATTGATAAAATCTTGCCTATTTTCCCCAAATTATGAATCACTTACTAGGAGAAGTCATGAGCCAAGTTTGAAGCACACTAAATCCAAGTCAAAGTAAGCATTTTAAAGTATGAAATATAAATTATTAACTACATTTTTAAAGTGAAGGATAAAATTGCATACTCACCATAGGTTGTATAACTATGTGTGGATTCATTTCCTTCCTTGGAGTTTTAGACACATAATAAGTGGTCAATCATCAAACGAGGGTTATTGGGGGTAGTAATTACATTATGAATTCCCAAAATTTTCAAGTTTATAGCCATAAAAAGCACACATATGGTATTCAAGGTGAATGAAGCTAATTTAGTAAGTTGTGTACATCATTAGGGTTTGTAATTTTACATACAAATTTTATAGACATAGTCAAAGATGAGTATACTATCACACACCCTTTTTTATGCACATGTCAATATTAAACATCATAGGTCAATATTGATTATCTATATTGAGCCATATCTAATTAAATTGACCATATGCAAAAAAAAAATAAAAAATCTTGGACTGAACCAATCACATGCCTACTTCAATATAATTTTTACTTCCAAAACATAGTCATATTTAGAGTGTCAACCAAAAAATATAAGCATTCATCCCTTTTTTGCACCTATATTTATCATATGCCTCTTATCACATCATTTCAATTAGTTTAATATTTTATGTTCAAATGTATGATTTAATTTCATATTTATCAATCTAAATCATTATACTTTTTCTATCTTATTAGAGTTCATAATACCAAATTAGAGTAAAACACTTTGTTTGTTTGCTTTTTTTGTTCTTGATTGTTAGAAAACTAGTTCTCCACCCTATATTTTTTTATTAACATATAATTCATGGTAAAATCATGAATAATATTATATATGTTGTACCATCACATCAATAACCTCAAAAAAAACAATGACTTTAGGGCTTGAATGAACTCTTCCTTCATTTTGGGTTTCTTGTATAACTTGAGGTCGTGAAAATTGATCATTAAGGAAATCCTTGCTGAAACAACAATACATTACTTCAATAATTTATTTCTAAATACCTTATAAACCTCATATGGATTGATCCATATTGTCTATAGGTTACTTGTGTGACCTTTTTACTTTGATTCAAATAGGAGAACCTAGCCCCTAGGGTGGAATCTTCTTATTTTAATTAACATATCATGATACATGATTCATTGTTATTGTATAACTTATATGTGATAAATGGATTTATGATGAAACTCATCCAACTAATTGAGTTAAGTGATCATTTTATTTTATTCTTCCAAAAATTATAAGACAAGTTTTAATGCAATCCTTATAGTTTTAATTTAAATTCAATGGAGAGAATAATATTCTTACCAAATTCAAACTCATAGGGTGTGAACAATGTAGTGGTTTTCCATGTAGTCTTATAAGTTAAAAAAACCTATGTAGAACAGTGTGCCCAATCACATTAGTGTAAGAATATTTTATTGTTCAATATATTATCTATCTATCTATTAGTGACTTGTACTTGGAAAATGTATTTTTAATGGTATGGAATAGAATTATGGTGGAAATATTCAAATTCATTAAAAAGGGGTGAAATTAAATCTAAAGTGAAAAAGGCTCCTTGATCTATGAAAATCAGAATCAAAACTTTACAACTTGTGAATATCTCTTCATACAAGTACTTAGACACCTTTTTGTCTCTTGCACATTTTAGTGCCTTTACCTCCACCCATTTAGTGAGATAATTTGTAAGCACAAGAATATATTAACTTTGGTTGGAATGAGTATATATTTGGCCTATGAATTCAATCCCCTACTTCTCAAATAGATCTAAAATTATAGGATTGAAATGGAATATCATCATACTATGTGTTTTTCCCAATACATTGACATTTGTCACACTAATAAGTATATTATTTTGTATCCTTGTGCAAAGTAGGTTAGTAATACCATGTAGTGAGGATCTTATTGACTATTATATTTTATGAAAAATTTCACATATAGGTTTCATCATGACAAGATAAAAGGTATTAAAATACCCCATATCATCTAACACACTAGTGTATGAATAAATCGGTCCCATTATAAAAGAGATAATATGAAATATAAGAAAAAGGGTCCACTATAGGTCACCAACTTAGGTCTCTCTTTTGGTGATAAATGTTTGGGAAATTTCTTTGAAAAAAAATACTTACCACTATCTACAAACTAAGGTTATGTTAGTGGAAGAGAAAATAGATGTTCATGTAAAAATGAATAATCTCCCTATGGACTTTTTTCAATATATGTTAAGTGTGAAAGAAAATATGTAACTACATTATATTTACTAGGATTTTCTAAGATAAGATATCAAGTTACTAAAGTAGTAATAACCATTTAATAATTATAACAATTATTACTAGTTTATTCTTTAAATATTTGATATTATAATTATTTGTATGCTTGAAAACAAGATAATTAGTAATATAATTATGAAAATTATTAAAAACATAAACTACACTGAGTAATTCCTTCTAAGTTTCCATATAATTTAGTTATACTCTAGAAGTTTTTTCTCTTAAATTTTATAACATAGTTTAACTAGCCATCCTTTTGACCAAAGATGGCTTAGGATACCATGGTAGATTCACCAATATGGGTATGGAAAGCTAGTTTCCAATTTGGTCCTTGTAGAACTAGTGTTGACACTAAGATATCCATTAAAATTAAAAATTATTCTTAACATTCATCAGTCCAAATAAAATCATTATCTTTGTTTAAAAAGGACAAATAATGGATATGTCATTTTTCAAAAATATTTAATAAATATCTTATAATAGCTAGCATGTCCTATAAAAAAATTATCATATTTTTATTTCTATGTGTATCTAAGTATTTGATAACCTCAATTTTGGTTGGATCCACCTCTACTCCTCTAGGTTACATGTGGTGTCCTAACATAATACCTTCAATCATTAGCATGTAGCACTTCTTGATGATTAGTAAGAGGCTATTGTCTTGGTTGGATTGAAAGAATTTATTGAAGTTGGTGATGGTTCATTCATAGGTATCTACATATAAAATAAATTCATCCATATAAATATGTACATATTTATGAGTAAAATCATAAAAAATTCTCAAGACATACACATAAAATTGTGGATATAACATTACATATCTGAAAAGTAAGGACATAGTAGGTGTATGTTCATCCCCCTAAGGCATGTGAAAGTAGTTTCATCTTGGTATTCCAATGCAATTTGGATATTGTTGTAATTTTTCAACCCATGAATAAAATAATATTATTTATTTCCCAAGAGATTTAAAGGATTCAATCAATAAAATTGTGAGGGAAGTGATGTTTTGAATTAGTGGTGTTAATATCTATATAGTCTACAAAAATGTTGTAATTGAAACCTTTTATATATAAAATAATGAGTGATGACACCCATTATATATTATAAATTAGATAGATAAATTTAATATCTATGAACTTCTATAATTCAAATTTGACAATTTATTTTATAAAATGATTCATTTATGTCTATGGTTGGCATGTCAGTTTACACTTATATTTTATATAAATTTGGTGGGTGCATAAATGTGGGTATATCCCTATATTTTTATGATATTCCCATGCAAAGTTAGTTTAATATCAATGAATAATGGATACAAATTTTTATTTTTATCAAGGTTCTAGTTGCTTGCTTATATTGAGGGGCTGACCAGGTAAGATTTCAACTATCTGGGAAACAAAGGCTATAGACTCAATATTACCCATAATACTACTAATTCCAAATTCATGTCTTAGAATTTTATTCAAATTAATGACACCCCAAATATGATACATTGGTCCCTAAATTGGAAATTTATGTGCAATGTGGTAGTCATTGTATTAAAGGAAATTTTTTACATTTTGATTTATATTTTTTATAAAGTTGGAGATTAATGTATCCTAATCTAGTTGTTTTAATGATATATATAATCAATGGTAAATATGGGTTATAGAGGATCCTATTATTTTATTCCATTTATAGTTAGATAATTTTTCCACTTTCAAGTGTGGGCTAGGTGGGTAGGTATAACATGATTTTATTCGTATTACTCCCATTGGAAATGACCATGTTCCCAAATATAAAGTTGATATATGTATCTATTTAGATAAATAAGGTATTATTAGAATTAGAGGATGCACCCTCCTAATTTATCCTTTGGTTGTAGGATCATAAAATGAATTAGGGTTATCATGAATCATTAATATAAAAAAGGTCTTCAGTTATCCATCTAATCAAATAATGGATCTATCTACCATTTGAAGTAAAGTGGGGATTTGGAAAAGGTCCTATAGGTTAAGGTTTTCCATTGTATCCTTAGTCATAATTTTGATAGTTATTTTAGGTCTATAAGAGTATTTTAGATGAAGAGAACTCATATGTTCACATATATAATAATTTTACCTTGATCAGAGTATTTGGGAAGAATAATGTTCCCAAACATAAGATAAATAAGTTGTCTAATCACTTAAATAGTTTGAGAATATTTCCTCTTTTGACCAATTTTTTGCAATCATATCTCATGGACCTCCTTAGTGTAGATGGGCATGTATTTTATGGCTTTTAAAATATATATATAAACATAAATACTATTTTTAGTTATCTCACAAATCAAACTCTAGCTTGGGTTCCTACCTTTTAGGGAATGGAGGTTTGGGTGATACAACTTGACTTTTTGATGGGATAAGCTTATATATATGTTCATTATCTAGTGGTGGTGGGATAATTATGTTCTTCGAAACTTCCTCAATGTGTGTAGTGGGGTTTTATACTACCTTTAATTCATGAATTTGAACATTATTCAGCTCTAGTAATTATATAAGTTTGTCGCCATCTCATTATTATACACTAATAGATCTAATTTATTGTTGGGATTAGGTGTAGGTTGAGTAGGTATTTGTTATACATGAGGGGATGGTTGGTTTTGGTTGTTGGGTATCAAATATTGTGGTTATTACTATTGGAATACAACATTTTAGTTTGTAAAACGCTGATTTCCCCTCCATGGATGTTATTTTCATTAGTTTGGATGTAGCTAACACTATTCATTTTGAGGTTTTAACTACCATTTTTTCCTTTATATTATTTAAAATGGACTTATAATTTATAGTATTTATTTTTCCAATTATGATTTTAGGGTGGAATTTGGTGTATTTGATTCCAAGGGTTAGTACATACCCATTTTTAGGACTTAAGTAATTATTTTACCTTACTTTTTATTATTTTTTCTAATAAGATAGACTTTTGAACTAATTCATATTATGTGAAATATAACAATAAACATGAATTTGAATGAAAAACACAAAATCTAATTTGAAAATTATATATTATATAAATACAAAATACCTAAGGTAATAATATACATAGCTTTTTATTATACAATGCAAGTTTAAGACCAAATGTAAGTGGTACAAAAAGGGTGGGAAACTAGATCAAGAGTTACTTAGATTATAAACTAGGTATTTGGTCATGATTATACATAATTTTTAACTTTTGGATGTTATAATTTGAAACTTGAAGGTTAATCTAAGTGTATTTTGATTCTATTTTTACATATATGACATTATCTCTGTATATAAATCATCTATGTGTGTGATCTCAAAGCTTCATTATGCACACAATTATAGAAACTTATCTCTTCTATTTGAATCCTGAGGTTCACTTTTGACACTAGGTTTAGGCCTATAAAATTGAAATATCAATGTATTGATCTAACCCAAACCACTCCATAGTGAATCAATGAGTGTTTCCTATATGTCCAATACTTCAAAGAAGGAATTCAAATTGCATGTAGCTTTCCCTATTAGGTGTATGTGTACAAAAGTGTTCCTTTAATGAATGCATCCTATAATTTAACTTTATACACTTTGAAAATAATACCTTTGTCTTCCTTTTGAGGTGATATAGATTTGGATAGGACCTATTATTTGAATTTAATGGCTAAATTGGAAATAATAAGGGAATCCCTTTGAATGTGTAAGTGATTTTCTGTGAGTAATAGTTTCTTGCTAGATAGGGAATATGGTTAAATATATTATGAATGTGGGAATATTTGGTTAATTTATAATTCCACTGATGTCAAAAATGTATGATCTGGCCCATAGGAAGGATTTATATTTTAAAATTGATTTTTTTTGGATTGGGAACAAGTTTTCAGGTTTGAAAAAGTTTATAATTCTAGAATTGTATGACTATGAAGAATTCATCTAAGATATAGGAATACTAATATGATGATTTGGATATAATCTAAATATTATTTTCAATAGGTTATACATAGACTAGGAATTTATTTTAGGTGACTATTATAAAATCATGAAGGTTGGGCACATGCAAACATGTAGATGTGGGATAAGCATGTATAAAATCCATATGCGTATGAACAAGTCATGTAAAATAGATATAGGTTAAAACTGACATCTACAAGTATATAATATTAAATTTTAGTGTTTTAAATTTCCCATTTTTATTATAGTATATAAATGAAATATAATGCTAGAGTAAGATGATAAAGAGATGTACTTGAGTGTGTGTAATGCACTTTGACTTTGGGAGGAGGATGTCAATGTTCAACTTGTTCCATGAAACCTAAACTAAATGTGTAGAAATCAAAGTCCATATACCCAATTTTAAATTAAATTAAAATTTGTGGAACTTTAAGAGTAAGAAAGGAATGAAAATTTAAGCAGGTGAACCATGTTTCCCTATGACATGGTGTTGGAGATGATGCTTTCTTATTGAATCATTTGAGAGTTGTGATTCCTTTTTGAATAACTTGGTTAATTTTTGGGTGATCATGGAAAAAATTAATGTATTGAGGAAAGGGCATAGGTTTGGAAGATAAATTCCCCAACACTCGTTGAAGAGGGAGTAGTGACTAGGATTTTGAGGGAACAAAATCTCAACCATGCTACTCATGTAACTAATCTTGAACCATAGATGAAAGGTGGAAGCCATATATCTATATCACTAAGTAATTCCTAGGTCATTAAGGGCACTAAATCTCAATAACATTACTCACTTAATTGAGTCAACTATTGTAGATGGAATTACTGATTCAAAGTGCACACTTATAGTTACCATTGATGTCATAAATTTAAAATTGTGATTGTATATATGTTCATGAAGAATGTCCATTCCACATTATCAAATCCAATTAGTTCCAACATGATATAAAAATTATATGCATATATATATATATATATATATATATATGTATATGTATATATATCAATTATATGAAATATAAAAACCTATAACTCATGTTGTTGATTATATGCATATGCTCACAAATATGTTTGAATATATAAATATTTAAAAACATATAACTTTCAATCTATGAAAAAATATAAATAAATTTGATAATCTAAATCACTTTTAACTCTTGAAATCCTATAATATGCACCAAAATATTTATTTAATGGAGACTTAAATATCTATGAAAAGTTCATTAATATGCCTCCATTTTGAAGTAAGGGATGTATCTTTAAAACTACTTATCTCAAAATAAAAGAGTTAACCACATCATGTTATGTAAAAATATGTAATCATGTATAAATATATTCTAATGTGTTAATATATTATCATTATATGGAATAAATTTCAATAATATATATGAAAATTTTAGTGCAAGGTATACAAGTGTAATTTCAATATAGATATAAGAATTAGGCACGTTGTATTAACCATCATTGATATAAGTAATGAATGATAAAATATACTAAAAGGTGCATGATTTGAATCATGGCACTACACATGTAAAACATGTAAATGTGAGATAAGGAAGGATAAAAGCCATATGTGTATGAATAATTCATCTAAAATAGAAATAGGTTAAAAATAAATTTTCCAAGTATCTAATATTATATTTTAGTGTTTAAAAGTTCCCCCTTTTATTATAATATTGAAATGAAATATAATAATAGATTAAAATTATAAAGAGATGTACTTGAGTGTGTATAATGCATTTTGTCTTTGGGAGGAGGATGTGAATGTGTAACTTATTTCATGAAGCTTATAATTAATGTGAAAAAATCAATGCCCATTTATGAAATTTGAAATTAAATTGAGATTTTTGAAAATTAAAGAGTAATAAAGGAATAAACATGTAAGTAGGTAAACCATGTTACCATGTGACATGGTGTTCAAGATTATACTTCCTTATTGAATCATTTTAGAGTTGTGTTTCCTTGTTGAATCACTTGGACAATTTTTGGGTGATGATTCAAAATATTATTGTATTGAGGAAAGGCCATGTGTTGGGAAGATAAGTTTTCCCAATACTTATTGAATGAGAATAGTGCCTAAGATTTTGAGGGCACATAATCTACACTACTCATGTAATTAATCTTGAAACCAAATATGAAATTAGGTACCCACATATCTAGATCACTAATTATTCCTAGGTCATTCAGGTCATTGAACCTCAATAACATTACTCACTTAATTGAGTCAACTATTGTATATAGAATTATTGATTCAAATTGATCATTTCTAGTTATAATTGATTTCATAAATTGTAAACCGTGATTGTTTATATATGAAATAACAATGCTCATTACCCATTATCTAATCTAATTAGTGCCAATGATATAGAATTATATGCATATTGTGTGTGTGTGTGTGTGTGTGTGTGTGTGTGTGTGTGTGTGTGTGTGTGTATGCATTTATGTATGTGTGTATATACATGTGTGTATGTATAAATATGTATGTATGTGTATATATATGTGTATGTTATATACACACACACATATACATACATACATATATATATATATATATATATATATATATATATATATATATATACATACATACATACACACGCATATATATATATATATATATATATATATATATATATATACACACACACACACACACATATATATATGTATATACATATATATACATATGTACATATATATACATGTACACACACACACACACACACACACACACACACACACACACACACACACACACACACACACACACACACACACACACACACACATGTATATATATGTACATATGTATATATATATATATATATGTATATACATATGTGTGTGTGTGTGTGTGTGTGTGTGTGTGTGTGTGTGTGTGTGTGTGTGTGTGTGTGTGTGTGTGTGTGTGTGTGGAATTGAGGCCATTCAATATGATTAAAATGAGCATATCATCATCTATTTTTCCACTTGTATTAAATTACTCTTATTTCAAAGTCTTCATTCTTGAGATGTATTCATATACATCTTCTTTAGTGTTTATCATTTTATTTAATAATTGCATTAGGATATCAATATTTTTTTATGTCAGTTTTTTATCATTCAAATCTTTTATTTATTCCATTCTTTCAATGCATCACACTTAAATACATCAATGTGTATAATTACTTAAACATAACATGATGACTTTAACAATGCGAGTGGATGCTTGTTGTGTTTTATAATTCAATAAGTTTGGAAACATTTATGGATTGAGTATTTTATTTTTTCCACTATTTCCTATTATTAGTTCAATATTAGAATGTTTTCTAGATTTAGGCTCCAGTATTTATAGTTTTTAAGAGTTAATTTCCTGGTTTTAGAAATAAGGCTTAAAATTCTAGCCAAAATCCCACAAAACTATTGTGACAAAAGAAGAGAATGTTACTTGGGAATTTTAATTTACCCTCATATTAGATTCAAAATACAATAATTTTGATCTTGGAGCCTATTGAAAAATCTATACAAAATTCAAAAGTTGTTGAAAGTTATACAAATTACACCCTATATCTCCAAAATTGCACTTTGTTACTTTTTTAATTTACAATTTCATTAAAAATAGAATATTTTGACTAGCCTACTAATTTAGATCAAAAACTAACTTTGATAAAAAAAAATACTTAGTGGGTTTTGAACCCAAGACCTCTCAAGTACAAGTAAGACAATCCAACTCTTATTCAAGACTTCCTAAGATGTACTTTGAATATTTTATTTATAAACTATATGTCTAAGTTTTGAAAATAAAATATATACATGTTAAATTAATTTACTCTCATTCACCTATGAGATGAATATTGCTTTTGTAAGCTTCTTCATTGGGGCCCACTAAACATGGAAATAATTCAAATTACTTGTGTGTCATGTTGATCACCAAGTGCTCAAAAATGTGTTTTAGGTACTTAGAAATTCATTGGAGCTTCTCCAAATTGCACCAACCTACTCCACAATATGTATAATTTTATACAAGGTATATTCAATGGACTTAAATGTTTTACATAATATCTAAACAATTTCAACTAATATTATATGAATATAAGCCATATAAAATCAAATTTTAGGACATTGTCATGCTGTAAAAAGCTTCTAGATTGAGTTTTTGGGTAGTACAAGGCCTTATAGGACAACACAAATAATGAAAAAAGTTTATTCTTATAAATTTTTACTAATTAAATACACACAAGTTAGATAAAATACACCATACTTAATTTTATTTTCTATTTAAAGCATGTGCAAGTTGTATAATGGCTTTAGCATGGGTTTCAGGTTGTAAAAGTCCATAGAAGGACTCTTTAGCTAGGAAAGGGTTGAAAATGTCATACATTAGTAATAAAAAAGGTTTGAAAATATCTAATCAACAAGAAAATGATTAGAACACCCTATATATGATATATTTTCATTTTTGAGGACATACAACTCCATTTGCAAGTTGTACAAGTGCATTGGGAAGCTTATAGGGCATACAAGAGCATAAAAAATATTTTTTTTTTGTAAATTATGATAAAAAAATGATCATTTACCTTACTATCTCTTCCCTTTGCTTCATGACTCTTCCTTCCTTGTTCCTTCACATGCACCTTTCAAAATTTCCTCTGATGCCATTGTTAGAACTGCATATAATGGATGAATAGTAAAATATATTCAATGATCAAACATGATAATTACAATGCAATATAATCTTTTATAAACTTACGTAAGGTGGTTGAGTTATTTATAGAACCTCTCAATAGGCTCAACTATCCAACTAACTTACTAACATTTATTTTATAATAAAATTAATTATAAATTGTATTTATCAACCTAACCTACTAACATAATATTAATATATAGGAGGTGTCTCATACAATATGCATGCCACTATACAAAATTAACTAACCAAAACAACTTTGATCAAACATAACATTGATGTAAACAACACATTCATATATAAACTTAGATCCATATAATTTGTCTACATTTGGGCTTACACTTAGGAATATTTATTACTCAGAATATCCAAACACACAAAATATTTAACATCTCATCATAAAGTTCATCTAGGTCATTATCATCTTAAAGACATGGTCTTGTTTTTTATTTCTTATATAATGTAATTTTATTACCATATATTATTACTTAAAAATTACTAATAACATATAGGTTATCATCAACCTCTTAGTTTTAGTAGAGATTTTAATACGCCAGTCAATATGTCTTTATAAACCAAGATTTCAATTTTAAATAGTTAATATTGGCATTGTGTGTTAGGTTAACCATTTTTCAAACTTCTAAAATAATTTTCCATAATAACCAAGGTGATGTTAATTTATATTACAATTATAAACTTCATAATCAATAGGTCCTTAAGCAAGTTTTTATGAGGTAAGTCAAATTATAATTCAAAATATCACCTCTGAAACTGTTTAGCCATAAAATCAAACACCATGTTTGTACATGATTTACGCTCTTATATGATTTTTTTTTTCCATTTAATTTACCCTTGGAGTTCCCTAAGATCATAGCGTAATTTTATATATAAATAAAAGGGTACCAAAATCTCATTAATATATTGTGCCCAAAATTGATTGTTAGTTACTTCATAATAACAATATCATTATTATAACAAGATCGAGTATGTATATTAGTTACAAACTTTTTAATTAATATTTTTTTCATTTTTAATTCTTAATGTTCTACACAAATTAATTCCATATTCAATAATTTATAAAAGGTATTAATAATTGTATTGACCTAATTGCACTTAAAATCATAGGAAAATATTCATTATAAAATATTTTATATCAAGATTTACCACTACATGACATTAAATAAAATAATGGGTGTATTTGAATCAGAATTTTAAGTAATGTTTCTTTTAGGTCAAAATGAAATTAAAATAGTAATTATTAAATCATCTAAATCTCAAAAAGTTTCCACAAATATTGGAATAATCAAGAGTTATATTAGGATTTACAATTACAAATGACATCAAAAAGGATATTTTACCCAAAACTAAAACATGAATCCTAATAATGTAAATTTTACTCTTCTTAATTTGACATTATCATTCATATCTTCAATGCATAAAAGGTATAAAATATAATTTGGTTTAAAAACTTAGTCCCAAAATAGATTTATTCTATTTTTTTCATACTACACACAAACATATACATATAACTTGTAGATATTAATCTTAACGAAAATCGTTGTGGTGAATATCACATTTCTAGTTGGTATCCAATACTTCCTATATATATATATATATATATATATATATATATATATATATATATATATATATATATATATATATATATATATATATATATATATATATATATATATAATCTCTTATCATACATAAAGATAAGTTTAGTCCTAAACCTATCAAATGCATTTAATTAAATATCTCTAATAAGTCCATTATTTCTTATATTTTGAATTCAATGTTTTAAGGGGAATAAACCTTTTATTATGTTGATTAATATCATGGCCATTAATTACATCCAAACTAAAATGGATATATGTATTAAAGGATGCATTTTTGAACAAGTGATGGTTATTAAAAGGTGCATTGTAACATAGGTTTTAGGATGTTATCAAAGATACTAAAATTGTTTAAAACTAAATTTGTTTCTTTGGTAAGACACCTTAAGGCCATGAATATACACAAAAGGTATAACCTCTCTTGAAGTCACTTTCTTGTGGATTTTTTTTCAATATTAAATGCACAATAAAAAATATTTTTAGACATAAGCTGGGAGTTTGATGGTAGGGTTAAATTATTAATTTAATAAAATAATTTATTATGGTCAAAATTTATTCATATATCCAATATTAGTATATCATCATGAGGCAAGACATTGTTATAAATTTATAGTCACAAGGTTATCATATGTTGTTTATTATTTAAATAGAAAAATAAAATAAACACTTGTCCATAGCCCTTTGATTTCATGGTATATTCTTACGTACTTATACTATTCTTTATTTCCATTAAACATCTTCCTTCTAATTCTATTGTGTATTTTTGGGGGAGGCATCCACCTTCAGGTTCTATCATGATCCTATTTATGTATTAATTCCTCAACTATAAAAAATAAATAAATAGTCATTTATCATAATCACATGAACGTCACATCTAGTAGTATTAATTAACAATGATTTTATAATTAATGGTTGGCATTATTTTAAACATATAAAAACCCTTTGTAAAGTATATCCCAACTAGATAGAAAATCTAAATGAATCTCATGATATTAATGTTAGTAGCTTCTTTACACCTATCACACTGCCTTTTAAGGATTTTTAATATGTTTTTCTAATCAATGTTTACCTTTAATGATAATATAGTTCATGGTCCAAAAATAAGACAAAACACTTCTAATGACAAATATAGTGATAGAATTTATTTTAAAAGAATTAGATTAGATAATAGTCCACATTTCCAATGTTTCACATTATAATCATACAATTCTAATTTCACATGATGCTTTCATGTTAATGCCACACCATTCTTAAATTAAAACCATACAACATTATGCAAAAATAATAAATTGAATAAAAATATGCACAATTTCCATTGGGTCACATAGTACCAGTGCCAATACATGATCTTGTCATGTTAAACAACACATTTGGTAGAAATGAATGTCCAACACTAGACTGCCAACATGCTTAACAAATAATATTTTGAAAAAATTGATTGGATGCTAAAATCCTCTCAATTGGAAATTAAAATTATAAAATAATTTAGTAATTTCTACTATAATATCTGCATCTTTATGTATGTTTTGATTTTATACCATAATTATATATTCAATGAGATGTTCCTTCTAGTGATATTTTCATACCACACATAGGGAAATTATCTCAAAACACTTCTTGATGTTTGAAGTCTAGGAATAACTTTTTATAGGTATCAAAATTCCAAGAGCACTAGAATTATAAAACTCTAGTAAGACCTCAATGTGGGTTTTGATACAAATTGATAAGTGGACAATTTAGAGAAAGGAAATAATACTCATGGAAAAAAACTATGAAAAATCAAACACACATAAACATGAGAGGGGATATTTTCACAACTATACACCTGGTGCATGTTTTTCATTAGATGTAATAAATCATTTATAAATGAGTGCATGTTGGTCACTTATCACTTGTACATGCATACAAGAGGGTGCACATTTTTCTGATATGCAACAAAGGGTTATTTGAATCTTAAGTCACTCTAATTATGATTAGGTCCCCAACAATAATTTGTGACTTTATTTCATTCAAATACATAAATTTTTTCAAGTCATGAATAAGTGGTGTTCCAAGTTTTTTGAGTGCAAAAAATTAATGATGAAAAACTTTAACATGTTTTGGTTAAGATACCCTTTGCAGAACCTGGAAGAGATAGCTTTATCACATGGTGTAACAAAGTCACAATATTTATTGGCAACTTATACACCCAAGAGGTCCATTTTCCTTGTCATAATCCTTTCAATATATGACATAAATCATATGTGGGTGTTGACCATATCAAAACTTACAATTATTATTAACAAGTCATCATCCAAATAGGTTGAAATATAAAAATAATAGTGTTAAATAACTATTTGATAATTCGTATAGGTGCATTAGGTCTCTAACCCAAAGAATAATTATAAACAAACCTACTATAAATGGCATCCAAAGGGATGATAATTATTGGTGACAATAAAATTCAATCAATTATTAATGAAATAGGTGTGTACATGGCCCCAATCATTTATTATGATTATTAAAACTCCCTAAAATTAATGAATCTTTAACCATGTCTAATTTAAAACATGAGGTACTACATAAAAAATTATCCAAAATAATTATTTTCCACTCGTGATACGTTAAGTAAAGCATGTCCACATTTGTCATGATTATACCTCATTATATAGGATTCTCTCTCTAATGTCAATTACATGCATATATTTCATCCTTTCTGATGATACACTCCTTTGTATCAGGTCAGGGGGGATCTATACACATGCATCATAACAAAATAAAAAATTATATTTATCCAATTCATGATTTCAAATCCACATAATATGAAATAATAAAAATATGATTATATATAATGTCAATTATTTATCATAATCGTATTGCATTCATTTCTATGAATGACATTTGATGTAAGAGCATCACTCCTAGACTTAATGTGTTGTAAAATTTTGTTTTATTTGTTAATTTTGGTTTTATTTGTGGTTTAAATTGTCTTAGGATGGTTATTTCATATTTAAATTTCATTTCTAGTTGTTGGTTTTAGCTCTAGGTGTTCAGAATTTTTAATTTGGCTTTTCTCGCCAAATCTAACTTTTTAAAATTTTGAATTGGTTAGGCTAGTTTGGGAGCTTTAACTATGTTTGGAGGATTTTTTTAGTTATGATATTGTTAGGATTAACTCTTGACGGGACCATGTTTCTATAACATGTGTCTTAAGACATGAGTTTAAAAATTATAGAATTTGATATATGTTAAATACTTTTGTTAGTACTCTAATAACCATTGGAGGAATAAAAAAACAATTAGAGAATTTATAGGACACTTAAAAATGTATGAAATACTTGTTAAGGAGGATAATTAAAATATGTATGAAAAAAAATACAAGAAAATCAATAAGAGTTCCTCAAGTTTGAAGACAAAAGTTGCATACCCTATTTTTATTGTGTTTTGGCAACAAAGATGATTATGTATGTTTGAATATTGAAGAAATAATCATAAAGAAAACATTATGATGCTAATTGTATCCTAGTAATTTTTTTACACTAATTCTTAAAGTCATTCATGCATTTCTTTAGTTGTTTTTCATAAGTCTTTTGTGAAAAATTAACACAGACCCTATAGGTGACTGTGTATCTACACTCAGTTAGTCTTAGAATTTGGCCTAAGTGGGTAACATAGGTTATTAAAAGTATTTATACATTTAATAGCATGTGTAATGTAATAAAATACTTGATTTACCTTTCAAAAAAGTTTGAAACTCATTTGGAAGCTTAAAACATTCATTTACTCCTTGGGTTAACATAGTCAAATAAAACCCTATGTTAGGGTTTCCAAACAAAATATTGCTTGGTAAGATTTGACACCATATAAAACTAAAAAAAAATGGTGACTATTTTTGTAATTATTTAATCTAATATATTTTTATTTTTTTAGACCTGTACAAAACTTTTGTGTATGGAAGTAGAGGACTGAGAGTGAATTAGGCCTTGGGAGACCTAATTAGGACTAGAAAAAGGTTAGAAAGGTCATTTATGAGTGGATTTTGGTCAAGAAACTTTTTGGATGGAATTTATTAAATAATGTAATAAAAATCACATTATATTCTAAGTATCAATATGCATTTATCCATACCATTGGAAAAAGTAAAAAAAAGGCTATAAGGAAGTGAGGCAGTTTGTACTAATTGACATTAAGTTGAGAAAATCAAGCTTTGGTTACTTAACCTATGCATAATTTTGGTATTAGATATAAACTAAGACAACTAAAAATGATTTAAGGAGGTGATATTCTCTAAAATAAATAGAAGTTGAGATTTTTTGGTTAATTATGTAAGTAGAAACAAGATGCCACGTAGGAGAAATGTAATAGGTGAAAGGGATACAAATGGGAGGTGGAATATTACAAGAGTTGAGGAATATCAGAGTCAAATTTGATGCAATACTCATATTAGTTGAGGTTAATCAAAGGAGAGGAGTATTCACATATGATTTGAGTGATCAAGAGGAAGGAGAGCCATAGGCACCAAAGTTGGAAGATGAAGTAGAGAGAAAAATTGAATAATATAAGTTTGTAAGGTTGTTAAAGGTAGTTAAATGGAAAGGATACAAGCCCAAACTATATATTATATTTTATGTAGGTAGCCTTAGTGGAAAACAACTCCTAGATTGGATAGGAGAGTTGGACAAATATTTTGACTTTGAGGATGTACCAGAAGAACAACAAGTGAAGTTTTCTAGGACCAAGCTAAAGGGTCATACATCCATATGGTTAGATTATATATAGAATGAGAGGAGGTGAAAAGGTAAATCAAATATTAGGACTTGGGATAGAATCATTACCAATGTGAAAAATAAGTTCTTGCCTAGTGACTACATCACAAATTTATATAAGAAGCTTCAAAACTAGAAACAAAAAGAAATGGGAGTAAAAGAATACACTAAAAATTTTTAGAAGCTAATTATAAGATCAGGTCACATGGATGACGATAATTATAAGGTGGCTAGGTATCTCAATGGTTTGAGATACAATTTTCAAGATGAATTGAGCCTTTCTAGTCCAAAAATGTTGGAAGAGTGTTACCACTTAGCCTTAAAAACATAGGACAAGCTTAATAGGAAGCAAATACAATAAAAAAAGGTAGAGGCATAATTTTTTGGGGAAAAGGTTATAAAAAAGGTATAGGTTACAAATAATTTAAGGGGAGTCTAATACTTCTCAAGAACAACCATCTTGCTCAAGAGGGGGATTTAGAGGTATAAGCCCATATTTTAAGGGTGGTTATTCATCAAGAGGTAGAAGATAAGGTGGTTTTATAGGTAGGTGTTTCAAGTGCAACAAGTTTGATGGACATATCTCTTTGGAATGTCCATAGGATCATCCATTAGGAAGTCAAACAATAGAAATTAGAAATCAAATTGTTCATGTAGTTGAAGAAGAGACTATTTGTTCTCCATCAATTATAGAGGAACCTGAACTAGGAGAATATTTGCTTATGAGGAGAGTGATGATCAAGACACCCAAGGATAAGGATCCACCACAAAGAAAATCACTTTTCAAAACTTCATGCAAGTGCCAAGGTAAGTGTTTCAAAATGGTTATAGATTTAAGAAGTATAGATAATTTGGTTTCTACTGAAATGGTAGACAAACTAAGATTAAATAAGTTGCCTCATCCCACACCATATAAAGTCTCATGATTTAATAGAGGATAGAAAATTTTGGTTAGTGAAAAAATTTGGGTAGAATTTCAAGTTGGAAGGTAAAAGGACAAGGTATTTTTTGATGTTATTCCCATGGATGTTTGTCATGTGTTTCTTGGGAGGCCTTGGAAATATGATAGAAAAACAACCCCTGATGGTAGAATAAATGTGTATACCTTGGTAAAATATGAATTTAGTCACACCTTGATTCCTATGAAGGATGAATATAATGACCAACAAGTTAGATCAAATGTGATGTTGGTTAATAGGAAAGAGTTCCTAAATGCTATGAATGAATAGGAGTTAGGATTTACATTGGTAGTCAATCCTAGGACTGTTATGATAGCCATCAAAGTGAATGAGTTTCCTCAAGATATTCAAGACATGTTGAAAGAGTATGAATAAATTGTAGTTAATGCATTTCCAATCACATTACCACCCATGAGGAATATTACTCATCACATAGACTTTATTCTAGGATCAATTTTGCCTAACAAGGTATCCTACAAGATGAATCCTAAGGTGAATGAAAAAATAAAGATACAAGTACAATAAATCTTATACAAAGGGATAATCAAAGAGAGTCTTAGTCCTTGTGTAGTTATTAAAATGTTGGTGTCGAATAAATAAGGTGAGTGGAGAATGTGTATATACTCTAGGTATATAAACAAGATCAGAATCATATATAGGTTTCCTCTTCCTAGGATGGAAGACTTGATATATTGCTTGAGTGAGCAATCTAAGTTTCAAAAATTGATCTCAAAAGTGGATATTATCAAATTAGGATCAGACAAGGGGATGAATGGAAAACCACTTTCAAGACCAATGAGGGGTTGTATGAATGGTTGGTTATGCCATTTGGCATGAAAAATGTACCAAGTAATTTCATGAGGCTTATGAATGAAGTATTCAAACATTTTATAGGTAATTTTGTAGTGGTATACTTCGATTATATTCTTATTTATATCCCTAGTATAGAGGATTATCTTCATAATTTACATCTATTCATGAGAAAGCTACAAGATGAAAGTTTGATAATCAACTTAAAAAAATCCAAGTTCATGAAGTCAAAAATTTTGTACTTAGGATTTTTAATTCCTTAAGATATATAAGGATAAAGTGAAGGCAATCATGGAGTGGTTAACACCTAGAATAGCTAGAGAGGTAAGGAGCTTCCATGGACTTTCAAGTTTCTATAGGAAATTTTATTGAAAACTTTAGTGGAATTTTTTTTCGAATGATAGATACTATTAGGGGAGTTAAAAATAAGTTTGTTTAAACTGATAAAGCTGAAAGTAATTTTTAGTATCTGAAGCAAAAAATTATAGATCATGCCATCCTATCACTACTAGAATTTAACAAGGTTTTCTAGATATAGTGTGAGGTAATTAGAGGGCCAATAAGAGCTATTTTAATCCAAGAGAGTAGGCTAACAACTTACTTTAATGAAAAATGCAATGATGCCAAGAAGAAGTATTCATCATATGA
Source organism: Torreya grandis (assembly GCA_037957365.1). Classification (NCBI taxonomy): domain Eukaryota; kingdom Viridiplantae; phylum Streptophyta; class Pinopsida; order Cupressales; family Taxaceae; genus Torreya; species Torreya grandis. The sequence continues at coordinate 182,003 of JARHVA010005661.1, forward strand.
CTTGTAATTCTATGCAATAGTGCAATCATTTAATAAATTGAGGTATTATCTAATGCCTAAATATTTTATCATCTACATAGATAATCATGCACTTCAATTTATCACTAATCAGCCTAAGATAAATTAGAGGCACATGAAATGGGTTGAGTATATGAAAATTTTTACCTTCACCATCAACCATAAGTAAGGACAAAGTAATAGGGTAGCAGATGCATTGAGTATAATAGTCTTGTTAGTACATGAGATACAACTTAAGAGTGTTGGTACTGAATCCCTCAAGGAGATGTATGAGGATGATGAAGATTTTAAATAAGCATATATTGTTTGTAAGCATCCAACTACACTAAACAAAGAACCATGATTGGAATATATCATATAAGATGGGTTATTATTCAAAGGTGTGTAACTATGTGTGCCAAATTTTTTAATAAGAGATAAATTGATTCAAGAGAAGCATAGTGGGAGTATGGAGGGCCACCTTGGGCTTGATAAGACTTTGGAACAACTCATTAGGCACTATTTTTGGCTTAAGATGCAAGAAAAAGTGATAAGATATGTTGAGAAGTGTAAAAATTGTTAAATGTCCAAAGGGAAAATTACCAATGTAGTTTTATATCAACCTCTACCAATGCCAAATAGGCCTTGAGAATCCATAAGCATGAAATTTATGATGGGACTACATAGAACGCAAAGAGGTTTTGACTCCATATATGTAGTTATGGATAGATATTAAAAAATGGCACATTTTATTCCTTAAAATACCACCAATGATGCCACCCATGTGGAAAATTTATTCTTTAAGGAGGTAGTAAGAATTCATGGAATGCCACTAAATATTGTATCTGATAGGGATACTAAATTCTTAGGACACTTTTAGAGGACACTATAAAGGAAGCTAGGGATAAATCTAAGTTTCATCTTAGCTTATCATCCTCAAATAGATGGTCAAAATGAGGTGGTTAATAAGAGTCTAGGGAGCCTATTAAGGCATCTATCTAAATATAATCCCAAGTAGTAGGATCTTGTATTACCCTAGGCATAATTTGCTTATAATGACTCCTCGAATAGGAGCATTGACATGAGTCTTTTTCAAGTGATACATGTTATGTATCCTAGAGGAGTGTTTGAGATAATAAATATCAATAAGATAGACAAGATGAGTGTTTAAGGAGAAGATTTTGTAGTGTCCATGAAAGAAGTTCATCAACAAGTAAGAAAACAACTAGAAGTTAGTGTGGCTAAATATAAAAAAGTAAGCAGATGTGAGCAGAAGAGAGGTAAGTTTTCAAGTTGGATATTTGGTTTAGCTCATCTTAGGAAGGAGATATTTTCAAAAGGTGAGTATAACAAACTTAAGATGAAAAAAATTGGTCCTTGTAAGGTGCTTATAATGTTTGCTAATAATGCATATGAGCTAGAGTTGCCTAGTGGTGTAGGCATATCACTAATTTTCAATATTTTAGACTTATATCATTACAAACAAGGAATAAAAATTAAATAAATAGTATAGGGAGAAGATACAATAGGTACAAATTAAGCAAATTAGTTGCCTCAAGTTAAACCAAATGAGATGGAATGTATCTTAAACAAGCAAGTGGTAAAGAAAATTAGGGACAAATAGTATTTCAAGTATTTGGTCAAGTGGAAGAAAAAAACCATTGAATATATTACATGTATGATAGATAATGACATCAAGAAACATGGGAGTACTCTAGGAGAACTCATGGATAATAGTCCCCAAGTCTTTTTTCTTTCCCTTAGGTGTATGATGCAAGAGCATCACTCCTAGGCTTAATGTGTTGTAAATTTTGGTTTTTTTTTGTTAATTTTGGTTTGATTTGTGGTTTAATTTGTCTTAATATTCTTATATCACCTTTATTTTTCATTTTTAGTTGTTGGTTTTAGCTCTAGGTGTCCAAAATTTCAAATTCAGTTGTTCCTACCAAAACTAACTTTTTGAATTTTTGAAAATGTTAGGCTATTCTAGGAGCTTCAATTGTGTTTAGAGGAGTGTTTTGGTTATGATATTGTTAGGATGAAATTTTTAAGGTACCATGTGTCTATAGCATGTGTCTTAAGACACAATTTTAATAATTATGGACTATAATGTATGTTAAATACTTTTTGTAACACTGTAATGACCATTGGAGGAATCTAAATATAGTTAGTGAATTTTTAGGACACTTAAAAATGTTTGTAATCATTGGTAAAGAGGATAATTTAAATGTGTATGAAAAAAACTCTAAGAAAGTCAAGAAGAGTTCCTCAAGTTTGAAGACAAAAGTTGTAGACCTTATTTTCCTGTGTTTTGGAAACAAAGTTGACTGTGTATGTTTGAATATTGAAGAAATAATCATAGATAATATGTTATGATGTTAATTGTATCATTATAAGTTTTTTTAACTAATTTTTAAAGTCATTCATACATTTTTTTTTTCATAAGTCTTTTGTCAAGAATCAACACCGACCCTGTAGGTGACTATGTATCTGCATTCAGTCAGTCTTAAAATTTAGTATAAGTGGGTAATAGAGTTTATTTCAATGTATTTACACATTCAAGTGTGTTTTTAATATAATAATAGACCTAATTAACCTTTAATATAAGTTTAAAACTCATTTGGAAGCTTAAAATATTCATTTACTCCTTTTTGGGTTAACACAGTCAAATAAAACCCTATGTTAGGGTTTCCAAATGAAATCTTGCTCTTAGGATTTTCCACCATCCAAAATTAACAAAACTTGGTGATTAATTGGGTACTAATTTATTATAACATATTTTTAAGGTTTTAGACCTATAAATAACTTTTATGTATGAAAGTAGAGGATTGAGAGTGAATTAGGCCTTGGGAGACCTATTTGGGTTAGAAAGAGGTTAGAAAGGTGGTTTATGAGTGGATTTTGATCAAAAAATTCTTGGAGGGAAGGTATTAAATATAAGGTACTCAAATATCACCATATATTCTTAGGATCAATCTGAATTTGTTCATACCATTGGAAAAAGTGAAAAAAAAGGCTACAAGAAAGTGAGGTAGTTTGTACTAATTGACATTAGGTTGAGAGACTCAAGTTTTGGTTGATTATTCTATAAATATACATACAATTTAATATGCATGGATATATAATTTATATTAATATCAAATCATAGGTAAATGAAGCTACATCAATTAAACATAGAGACACATGAGTTGCCTAGGAAGACCTCTACGAAATAAAAACACCCACCAAAAGTGATTTCCCTAATACAACTTCTCTTCTCACTTATCCTCTCCAAATTAACTTTGAAAAAACTCTTAAAATTATCATGAAAAATCCCATGAATTCGAATATGAAATAACCAATAGGGGTAAACCCTATTTTATAGATAATTTTGAAGGGAGGTTACCGTTGTGAATAACATGTCCAACCATCTCAAAGAGCCATTAAAAAATATTGGTAACTATTAAATAATTATAATAATGTTATTTTTTTATGAGGTTCCACCTCATGTTAATAAATGATATATTATTATTATTTAATAAATAACCAATATAGACTAAGGGTTAAATAGTCACTACTTAGTCATTAAATGCTCTAACACTACCCCTTAATGCTAAGTGGGGATAAAATCCATACTCACAATATAGGAATTATAATATGTGAAAAAAATTGAAGGATTTTAAAACCTTCATCATGCCAAAGTTACCTTTTGAATAAAAAGTAATTTTAATCCATAAACTACTCAAAATTAAGTTTAGGCTAGCATGATTGTGAGATTAAATCTCATTGTTTCTCGAGAAAAATCACTAAGCATATTTGGAGCCTTTTATAACATAAGGACCTCCATTATAAATTATGTTTTTAAATGTATTTGGGTACAAAATTAAAACTTCCACATGAATTTTACTTAAATCACATAACTTTCACATGAAGTTTACAATGCTTTACAATGAGAAGAAGTATAGAGAAAGAGAAGAAACACATGACCGTTAGGAAGTGGCATTATCATGCACACTCCCCTTCAATGGCAACTTTGAGACGCCCAACATTGTATGAAACTAACAAAACTTGGTAACACCAAATGCTTTTATGAATAGATTTGCCACTTGTTCATGTTTAAGATAAAAATGCAAATCAATATCACCATTGAGGATGTTCTATTGAATAAAATGCACATGAACTATAATATGTTTAGTTATTTGGTGCTATACACCTACAAAAAACTTTAAAACATCTAAAAAATATTCATTATAACATAATATATTTAGCATCACAATAACCATATACATAAAAATATAACATATATTTTTCTATGGTAAAACACATTTTAAAACAATCATGTCATTTTTTAGGCAAACAAGTTCACTGCTTTGATCACAAAGTTAGTGAAAAAAATGTAAATTATTGTATACAATTCATTATTGGACAACTTAAATATTGAAAATATGAGCGTCCCCAACTATCATGCAATGCACATACAATAATTTACTAATAATATGATATTAAGTTTAACCAAAATTTAGATATCTTATTAGCAATAACTCATTTTATCATTTGAGTTTTATCAAAAAACTTTTCAAATTTAATATGTTTCAATAAAATATTGAAGTATAACATCTCATACATAAAATATCAATAATTTTAGCATGAAATGACATCATCTAATCAAACAGATATGAGACTTGAAACAAATAAGTTTAGAGATGTATGAATAAAATTCTTAGTAAAGTAAATGATGGAGAGCCAATAATACAAACCCCATTTACACTTTGCATTTATTAACATATCTTATTATCAAATGAAGAATATAAGGATGTTAACATAAAAAATCAAATGATAGAACAATAAAATGAGAGTATCTAAGTAATTGAAACACAAAAGATCCAAACTCACTGAGTATGATCTTCTTACCAAATGCAACTAAAATATGATTATTTTGTTAAATTAAACAAGATGTTATGCATATAATGTATTTCAATGATAACTGAATTGAAAATAATCATAATATATATATATATATATATATATATATATATATATATATATATATATATATATATATATATATATATATATATATATATATTTCTTTGATTTATCATCTAAGATAATACACCTCTTTAAATATAATTGTAATATGTTATTTTTCAAGAATCAATACTATATCATTTTACTAACAAATATAATGTAGATGAGATATTATCAATATAATTACTATCTCTAAAGTAAAAACAAAATAGTTTTATCAAAATAAATGAAATGTTATGTGCATACATATATTTTTGATGTAAAAAAATGAAAATATTAAATAGGGATTCTATTCATAATATGCACAATAGTTTTCATGGCTTTGACCCATAAGAATTTAAAAACATTTGCAGATTGCAACATTGTTCTAGCCATTTCTATGATGGTGTGATTTTTCCTTTTAGCAATACCATTTTATTAAGGGGAATAGGGAATTTTTAGTTACCTTTGAATACCACAAATTTAAAAAAAAAAAAAAAATTATTTATTAACATATTTACTACCATTATCAGTTATTAATCTCTTAATAGAAAATTCAGATGCATTTTTAGCAACAGCTTTAAATTCTTTGAATTTAGATAACACATCAGATTTTATTTTAATGAAAAATGACCAAATAATTATAGTGTAATCACCAATAAAATTAATAATATACAAAGAACCATTAAGAGATACAACTTTAATAAGTCCTACAACATCACTATAAATCAATTTTAAAGGATGTGAAGAATTTGCATCATGATTTTTGTGGAAGGGGTTAGTATGTTGCTTACCACATAGTCAACCCTCACAAGTTTCATGATGATAAGGGATAGAAGAAATTTAAATAAAAATATTATTTATAGACATATCATGTAAAATTATAAAATTAACATGTCTTAATCTTTCATGCCATAATTGAGATTCATTATTACTATGCAATGAAAGAAAACATGCAAAAGAAGGAGAAAAGATATATAAACCATTATTTTGAACACCTTCAACAATAAAAGAACTAGAATGATTTATAATGGACCAAATATATTTAAGTAATATTACAATAAAATTATCATTTATAAGTTGAGAACAAGATAATAAATTCTTTTTAAGCTTAGGTGCATAGAAAACATCATTAATAACAACATTTGAGAATTTTATTTTTCTATGTTTAATTGCTTCTAAAAAAGAATTATATCCTAAGTAAATTATTTCATAGATATCTATAGAATCACATAAAATATCAGATAAGCATGTCATATGGTGTGATGCACCACTATCTAAATTCTATTCATTTTCATTTGAAGTACATAAAGCAACATATAAAGTAATAACATTTGAATCCTAATTGTTATTCTAATTAGGGTTTCGATTCTTCTATTTGTTTTGATTATATTTCTTCTCTTTTTTATTTTTATAAGTTTGATTATTTTTTATATCATTATTTTTATAATAGGTTTCCCTTCTATGACCAAATTTACCACACAAATTGTAATTGCCATTAAACTTAGGTGTATGATTCTTATTACCAATTTTTTTATTTCTACATTTATCTTTAGTAGAATTAGGGTTATATTTTTAGTTTTTAGTGTTATCAAAAACATTATTAAGAGTGAATAGTGTCTGAGTGACATTTTTCTTAGAACCAAAATTGGTCATCACTTGTTCTTCTTGAATCAAGAGAGCAGACAAGGTGGTAAGGTAAAGGATATCTTGCTTAGTTTGATATTTAGAATTTAAAATTGAAATAAAATTTATAATTTTTTCATGAATATTTAACTGAATGATAAAATAAAGCAATTGATCCTAAATCAAATTACAATTACATCCATCTAACTGAGCTTTAATGTTTTTTAATTTTAGCAATAAAATTAACAACTTTTTCGCCACCCTTCATAAGTGTGGTTAGCAATTCAAGGATTAATTTAATGATCTTTGAAAGGAAAGTGGTTTCATGCATGGAATCAAGGAGTTTTCAAGCATATCTAGGATACTTTTAATTACCAATGTGGAGAAGGAATTCATCCTTAACACTCTGCAAGATAATGGCCACAGGTTTTTACTATTTTTGTTGAAATTCATTGGTAAAATCAGGGGTTACATGTCATCTAAAAGGGTCTTTTTCAGTCCTGAAAAAAATATTTCATAATTTTTAGGCCATAAATTTGTCTTTAACATGAAATTTATATATATTATAGTTATGTTCATTAAGCATTTGAGATTTATCTAAGATAAAATGAGGTGAATCCATAGCTTCCCTTTAAATAAGAAACAAATGCTTAAAAAATTTATTTTAAATGAAATTTTTAACTATTTTCAAAATAAAGTGAATTTCACATGCAACTATACTTAATTACATAATTTATATGCTAAACAATATAAAAAATTGAATTAAAGTTGCACAAATATAGGTGTCAAAATAGTCACACTCAAAACAGCCACTTAAACACTATTATTAAAAATGGTGTAAAAACATAATAAGAGGATTCAAAACAAAAACTAAACCACTTGAATGCATCTAGAACATGCCAAAACCTATATATTGTCTGTTTACATGACTATGTTTGTGAATAGATTCACTAGGTCGAAAGTTAAATCAAGTTTGATAGGTCAACTAGGGTTTTAGATGTGTGAGAAGTTGTCACACAAATTTAAAAATGGACTTCAAAAATAGTTAAATTTTAAAAATTAGCTTGACCAAGTCAAATAATATTATATTTAGGGGGTTTTGAATTTTGGACCTCCTTAGTTACAAGTTTTTAGAAAAAAGCATCACCAACCCTTATAGGAACCCAATTAAGAATATACATGCATGAATACACACACACACACACACACACACACACACATACATGTGTGTGTGTGTGTGTGTGTGTGTGTGTGTGTGTGTGTGTGTGTGTGTGTGTGTGTGTGTGTGTGTGTGTGTGTACATGCATGCAATTTTAAAATTAAATAAAAATTACCTTTTTTACTTTTTTGTAAAAATACAACTATTTGTCAATGTGGGACCTAAGTGGCTTGTATGGAAAATTAAGAAATTAAAAAAATAAAGTATTTGTTAAATAATATTTCAAAACATTTACTTACCTCTATTGTTTCCTATAAGTGAAAATCACATAGGAAAGGAAGCAATAGTGAAGGTGGAGGGTGATATAAACCTTCTTGGGTCCTCAAAACTTGCAAATCACCATAAAATCTCCTTTCAATGCCAAACAAGCACTCAAAATTAAATTTTAGTGCCAAAAAAAAAATTCAGCCTCCCAGGCCATACATGGATGCTAATGGAGAGAGAGAGAAATTAAAAGTAATGAACCAGAGCTTATTAGGGTTTGAAAGTTTTCATGAGGTTTTATATTTGCAAAACTAAGTGTTTAGAACCTTCAAAAGACACTTTCATGCCAAAAATCATGAGATTTAATTTTTTCTCATATATTTAAGTCATACTTTTTTGTACAATGGTGTCTAAGGTTGAGATTTCATTAGAAAAAATATTTGATTATTTTCAAGTTGGTTGTTTTTGGAGATCTAGTTGATAGATTGACCTAAAAAACGTAGGTATTCATCATGTACTCCACAATTTATTTTCCTTCCTTCCAAGGCCATACTATGATAGTACTAAGCTTAAAAAAATATATATATATTCTTTGATATAATAATTTTTTTAAAAAAAATACCAAATATTAACTCATTTGCTAATCACATATACCCTTGAAATGGCTATGTTACCATGTAAAGATACATATAATGTAACATGCATGGATATAGAAGTTATATGAATAACAAAGCATAGGTAAATGAAGCCAGATCAATTGAACATAAAGACATATGAATTACTGTGGGAAAAACTTTATGACGTAAAAAAAACCTATTAAAAGTGATTTTGATTATTGAGAAACAAAATACCCCAATACAACTTCTCTTCTCACTTCTCTCCAAATTAACCTTCACAAAACTCTTAAAATTCTCATGACTAATCTCATGAATCCGAATATGAAACAACCAATAGTGGTAAACCCTATTTTATAGGTAATTTTGAAGTGAGGTGACCATTGTGAATAACAGGTCCAACCATCCTGAAGAGTCATTAAAAAAATATTGATAACTATTAAATAATTATAATAATGTTATTTATTTTCACGAGGTTTCCACCTCATGTTAATAAATAATATATTATTATTATTTAATAAATAACCAATATAGACTAAGGGTTAAATAATAACCACTTAGTCATTTTCTGCTCTAACGTATCCTCTACATCAACATTTAATACCATTAATTACATTACGTGAATATACAAAGAAAAGTAATAATGAGTAGATGTCCATAGTACATAAATTATAATGCATCATACATAAATAAATTTATAATTTCATCATTAGTCATGCTTCATAATTCCAATCACAAGTAGATGCCTTCAAAATATGGCATAAGCAAAGTAGGATGTGACACATTATCATTGTCATCATTATCATACAAATATTTGACTATAGACTTTATAATTTTTGAATTTATCACAAAGGGAAGATTTGGAATTGTCTCATTTTTCTTTATACTAGTTTTTGGTTGCTTATTTGTTTCTTCATTAATGACCATAATTGGTTGCTTGTAATTTAATTTAATTTATTCTACAACCTTATTCATATGAATCTTTTATAATGAAATAGGTTGTGATGGAGGCACATAGAATAATGCATAAAAAATTGATTGTAAATTAACTTCATTAAAATAATATATCATTTTACAATATTAAAAAGATCATTATCTATAGGGATGTATACAAATAGGCATCATGTATGCACTTCACACACTTATGTAATGTAGATGGTATTTCATCCATAGCATGTAGCCAAGGTTGAACCAAAAACAAATTTTAATGTAGATGATTAATCATGACATAAAATAGATAAAAAAAATGTCTTGGGTTCTACTATCACATCCAATGATATTGATCTGAGTACTTGACATGGAATGCTATCAAATCCTCTTAGTTTTAATCTAAGTTTTTAATACTATTCTATTGACACAATTATTTTAAGAAAGTGAAATTGAAAATATTCAATCATGGTCCATTATATATCAACATATGTTTGATTGTTTACTTTTGATTTTTACCTCAATGAACAATGGAATATATTTATCTATTATGTTTTTGGTAGGTAACTCTTCATTTTCAAAGGAAATGACTTATTTTGTATAATTTAATGCATTTTAAATAGAGGTAAAGTACATAATTTATATATCATTTGGGATATTTGTCTCATGCATTGCCCCATATAAGATATAATTATAAACATTATATCTATTTAGTAATTAAAGGATATAAATATCAGCATGGTTATGTTTTAGTTGATCAATGATATCATAATTTTTTGTTTGATAGGTTAACCTTGTGGGAGATTGAAGGGGATGGGGAGGAACATGTTGATTATCTTTGTCATACCACATATGATAGATCACCCTACCTCTTCTAGTAGTGACAACATGGATCAGGGAATATAATATAATCCTTTGAAAATTAATGGGTGTAGGATGGTAGTTGGTATAACTTTGAGTTATAGGGGAGGAGGAAAAAAAAATCCATAAACTCCCTTTGGTTTCTAGTGGTAACAGCAAGAAAGTTGGATTGAATATTAAAATAATATGAATTGATGAAGGTTAACAATTGTTCATTATTAACTTCAATCGTATTAGTGAACAAACATTTGATCTATGGAATGGCATAGTTTTTACCAAATTTGAATATTAAAGGAAAATAACATGTAATGATTAAAATCATAGCTTGAGTTAAAAATTAAAAAATAATGAACATCCTTTATATCCATGTTTAATTTTTGAATGAGGTAAAATTATAAATTAGGTCTAAAAATTAAATTTATATACATAAATTTGAGACACTAGAATGAAGGATGAAACCCTAAGGGAAGTCCTAGGGTTTGATGTATTTAGTATATAAATAAGTTAACCAATATGTTTTACATTATTATTATTTTTATGTTTTCTAATAAGATATAACTTTTAACTAATTTAGATTATGTGAAATATAGCAATAAACATGAATTTGAATATAAAAGGTAAAATCTGATTTAACAATACTAATATCTATAAATATAAAATACATAAGGGAATATTATAATTAGAATTTTACTATATTGTGTAGGTTTAAGACTAAATACAAGTGTAAAAAATGTTGAGAAACTAGATCAAGATTCATTTAGATCAATAATTGGGTCTTTGGTCATGCTTAGACATAATCGTTAGCTTATAAATGGTATTAATAGACATTAGTGTATGAAACCTAACATATTCATTTAAGTGAATTTTTTTCTCTATTTCCATATAAACACTATGCTTACTTTTAAACCATTTATGTATGTTCTCAGGGCTTCAATGTGCATGTAATTCCATTAATTTTTGTTTTTCACTTTAAAACTCTAAGCCCTTTTTTGACATTAGGTTTAGGCTTGTAAAAGGGAAAAACTAGTGTGTATACACGTAATATTTTCACTTTATCACTTTTGTGATGATTTATTATGAAATGGCTTATATCTTTATGAGGCATCGATATCCCTAAGTGCACACCTTAAATGATGCACCAGGAATGGGTGGGATTATTTTGTGATAATTTTTTATAGACATTGGCATTATTTCCTATAAAACCATTTTAGTACTAATCTAACCTCCTCCAATTTTATCTCTATTTATCACTTTTATCTACTACTTATCCATATTTTATAGATTGATTATATCATATGGTATTAGCTTGGTCAATGCCATCTTTTTCATGTCTTTATCCTTCCAATACTATATTATCCAACCCGATATTGTTTTGTGTGTTTTCTAATAGTTTTATTATATCAACATGGTTGATATTGTATGATGCCATCCCACATCTTTCAAATGTATCATCATTATTGATACCATCAACCTATAGTTTTGGATTGGTTTTGGTACTGAAAAAGTATGGATATGGGTTATATTCCATTCTTAATAATTTATATTACATTCATACACTTTAGTTATGCTCACATTTCTTCCCTTCAGTAGTATTTTAAAAATTTAGGGGATTTATAACTTATCTTGGAGGTTTTTTTATTATGGTGTTATTAAATCTAATGGAATGGTCATTGGGAGTTTCTAACTAAGGATATTTAGGTATTTATCCAACCATTTTACATATTCAATCTATAAGATTCTCTTTTGAATCCCCACTTGAGATAATGGGGTGATTGAAGTGTTGACAAATCCACCTAACGCAAGTATTTTTATCTCTAAAATATTTCCTTTAATTAGTAGAATATATATTTTTTATTTCTTTATTTATTTATGGATGTATGTGTGTATCATTTCTCAGACTCTTCCTTATACCAAATAAGTTGGTATAGTTATAAGATTGTTTAACTTTCCATTAGTCACTTAGGTTACATAGACTCCTAATTGATTGACCATTGCACCTTACCCATTTACAATCACCTAACCCATCATTTAATTTTACTTTTTACCCTTTTTACAACCATTTACTTTTATTTCATATTTACAACAATAGTTATAATCATTTACCTTTGTTGAGGTCTAGTGAGAGTTACACCCTTATGTCATAGGCTTAGGCATTGAAATATTTTTCTCTTGACATTTAAATTTTATCTTACCCTCTGATATATCTATGGATACCATTGGTTCTAACATGATCATCCAATTATCTGCAAGCTCTATTTGATTGACCTTTTTCGAGTCATAGTCTATTGAGAAAGAGGATAGTTGTAGGTCATCCTCTCTTGTGTATATATTTTAGTGAACCTAATATGTTTCTCATCCAACTTTTGGTTAAATAAACTTAATATTTATCCTTATACCTTCTCAGTAAAATTTTATAAACTATCATACATTTTTCACTCTAACTATATCGGCCAGAATGATACCATTTCTTATTTGTCTACTAATGGTATTGGCCACCCTAATACCATTATATGTTTTTTCAAACTATATTAGTCAACCCTATATAATTCAATGTACATTTACAACTTCATCATCTAGATGAATATAATTATTTTTTATTAGTTTCTATTTTTTTTATTTGATGAGGTAAAAGTTAAGTTTTACAGGGACCTAGAACCACCAGCATGCATAACAAAAGTTTTAACAAGCCATAAATAGGGCTATGGAGCCAAAAAGAAAAAAATGTTATAGTACTAAAATGAGAGAAAAAAAAAGGAAACTAGAATAGAACTAGGAGGAAATACCCTCCTAAGGGTCTTTAGCTTCTTCAATGTCCTTCACTGGAATGATCTATTTTTCCTTAAAAACTTTTGCCCAAGTGTGATTCTCAAGGCCTTCAACAACTTCCCTACAGAAGATCATTCAGGGGTTTTTTTCCTTTAACCTGCATGGGGGATTGCTTAGGGGGTCCCCCTTGGTGGATCCCTGAGGGGGGATTTTAAAACCTTTTTTGATTGAAAGGTAGGGGATTGAGTGGGCTGAGTGGATTGGACAAAAGCCTAAACTATCACTTCATCCTATATGTGTAACGAATTCTAGTCTTGAATGACTCTGACTAGACCCAACCCTACTTGTTGAACCTTGGAATTAAATTTTTCTAGATGTAGTTTATTCCTTTCCATCTCATCATTCACAATGGCTTTTCCTTTCTAGGTTGTCTTCACTAGGGTACCCAGTTTAAGTGAGATAAGTTTTGGTTTGGGGATAAACAACTTAAGGGGGAGGTCATCAGGGGGAGACTTTGATAAGTTATCCTAAGGGGTGAGATAATAGGGTTGGTGGGATCCTTCATCAAGGAGTTCTCCTGATAGTCCTCCCTAAGGAAGGAATCCCTAGGGGGAACCTCTTGGTTGTAAAGGGCTTGGCCATCCTTGACTAGAAGGAAAATCAAGCCTTGGTGAAGGATGGGATTAGTGTCATGCACTTGGTGTAGCAAGATGGTAATCTCAAGGGACTTTAGTATATCTACCTTCCAAGGGATAATTTTATAACCAATAAAATGATTAAGAAGTATAAAATGGTGGGAAAATATAAGAGTATATCTACCTTCCAATGCCATGTAATGCATGATTTGAAGGCAAATGTCAGACCAGTATCACAAGAGATCAGCCCATGTAAAGCCTTTTTTGTCCATATGAACAAAGTCATTTATCCTAAAAAATATTTTATTAACTCTTGCTTATTAATTTGATATTTAAATGCCTTCGTTCCTTCACATGACATTCCAGTTGCTTCACTGATGAACTCCTCTAAAATGTTGATAGTGATGCCACAGATGGTCACTTTTTGCATATTCTTGGCCACCACAAATTTATGGGTAATCTCAACATTGTGTTTCATGATTCACTCCATGAATTCAATAAGTCCCCCCCCACCATTTTCAGCATCTTCCATAATTTTTTCTATTCATAGACCTCCTTGTCAAAAATGGGTTCCAATATATCCCTATCTCCACCCATGGAGATTGTGTGTGTAGAGTCGAAGTGGGTAGATTGAAGTTTCTAGATGGGGTGGATATTAGTTTCTATTTTTACTATATTGGTAAGATTGATATTTTTTTAATTTCTTATTTAATTCATTGCATCTTGAAAATTTAACTTTTGACATATATCATTTTTCATATTTATTTTTATCTTATATTTCTAGAAACTATCTTTTAGTAGTTTCAAAATTAATAGGAGCTATTTTTTTAAGCCATGTGGTCATCAATTTCATGTGATCCATGGTGTGAGGTGTACTAATACAATACTCAATCCATTATACAACACTATATATGGAATTTATTTTCCATGTACATCATCGTATATCAAAAAACTCATAAGACTTCTTTTCTTTAGCCTTTAGGAATCCTTCTAGTCATTTGTGTTTATAGTGCACTATTAAATGAGTAACCTTAGGAAATTACTCTCAAAATACCTCAGAGACATGATATTATGCCCATGGGAATGGTGGAATATTCCATGGTTATTGATTTTGTATCTATATTCACTATTTATGACTAGGATTAGTCTATCTAAGAGCCTACAATTCAAACACACCCTTCTGAGTTTATGTCTTTATCTTGATTTTATTTCTTTTTAGCTTAATTTTTTATAGATTGTATTAACTAGTGCAGTATCATTTTATCTTGTATGACAACCACATCAATCAGATAATATAATTTTATGTGTTTCCATAGCTACTTTAGTCAACATGATACAAAATTATATATTTTCACAATTGTATCACCCACTCTAATTTAGTTTTATGTATCTGTTTCACTAAATTTTGAATCTATTTGATGTTTAAAGAGAAACAAAGATGAAGGGTAGGGATTAGATATTGTAGAGAATTCAGATTGGTTACATGTATCCAGATTATGTTGAGCACTCCTCTTTGGCTAGGAAGGACTACCGACAAATAAGAAAGTACTACGACTAAAATATTAATTAGCAGATATATGAGTGGGCTGTTAAGTTATGCGCTTGTTCCTAAAAGTGTCAAACTTCCTTAGGGATGATAGTCCACTTTTTAAAACAAAATTGGTAATGAATAACAAAATGAAAGAGAGAGTAAGATAGAGATATTCATAGCATTCTTAAAGTCTGAGTGCAGCAGAGAGTGACACAGTGTAGGTAATGTGAGTTGTTGATGTTTTAAAAGGTTATTTAGGAAAGCTTAGGGAGGTTAGTAGAAATACATAGTTGAAAACATTGGTTAGGATACTGATGTCTATAAATAGATATGGCCGATGGAAGTTATATGACTGACTTAGTTATATGACTGACTCAGTTATATGACTGACTCAGTTATGTGAATGATGTTGATAGGGGCAATAGGTTCTCGAGGGGTTGCAGGAGACTTTTTTGAGTTGGGAGATGGATGTTGGTCTAGATAGTGTGTAATACTCATGTGGGTCTAGATAAAAGGTTAGTATATTTGGAGCAGAGGAAAATAGGTGGAGTTTTACAACTCATTCACAGGGAGAGTTGGGATGTTCATAAAATGATAAACAATATAATGTAAAGTAATTATAAAATGACTATTTAAAGGAATTACCAAAACATAGATGTATATTTAGCTAATTAAATGGATGAGCTATGGGTATCGAATAGATGGATCTAATGAGGTGTGTTGAAGCAATAGGTGAATAGAAAGACAAGCATGTGTTGTTAGTTTAGAAGAATCCAAGCTCTATGCAGTATATCAATTCCTAATCTAGACTAA
Source organism: Torreya grandis (assembly GCA_037957365.1). Taxonomy (NCBI): domain Eukaryota; kingdom Viridiplantae; phylum Streptophyta; class Pinopsida; order Cupressales; family Taxaceae; genus Torreya; species Torreya grandis. The sequence continues at coordinate 198,182 of JARHVA010005661.1, forward strand.
TTTGTGTTAAGTAACAATAAGCTTGAGTGTAGAAAGTTGAATGATCAAGATTGTATATGAATAATTGAGTTTTTTAAATTTTTGTTGACCTAAACATCAGTTGGAATTTGGATTAAGTAACTAACGTCGGTGATCCCACTAACATCAATCATGGGTTGACCGATGTCAGTGGCATGAGAATAGGTAAAAGGGTTATTTTTATCCTATTTTATTTTATTTCTTGTGCCAAGTGTGGTATCCATTAGGAAATAATAGAAATGTGAGGTTAAAAAGGATGTAGTTAGAAATTTATTTTTAGGGTAAGAACAAGTCTTGGTTATTTAGGATTAGAGGACTAAGTCTTGAGGTGACTCAGAGCGTAAGAATTAGTCTTAATATGGGGTGGCCAGGTAAAGTGGCATAAGTAGTTTTTAATTAACATAATTAAATTAATTAAATGTGTGAGGGGTAAAATCATGGGTTAGGAAGGTTAATTATTAAAAGGGGCTCAAGGGGGGTTTGACATAGGGAGTTATGCACGTGTGTGACATAATTTTGGTGTCTACATTTTCCCCTTTTTTGTCTTGTAATTTTTACTGACAAGTTGCAAGATAAAAATAGGAATTGGATGCTCCAAGTATTGGATGAGGTATCCCCCCTCAAAATGGGAATTGATGGAGGAGAAACTAGATTCGGGTACCAGTTTGATAAGGAGTGAATTAGGTGGGTGTATTTTGAGTGAGAACATGGTATCACTACTTACATGTATACTAATATGAGTTATAGTTGACAAAATCAAGAACAGATAAAGGTGAGGAGGACTTAGATAGAAATAACCAAATCACAAATCTGTAAGTGATAGTTGATAAGATTAAAATGATAAAATTTGTAACTCCAATGGTCCATGTGTTCCAATTATCTGAGGTTGGAATTACCCCTGATAAATACAAAAGGTTGCAGGTGATAGGAATAGCTTGGTCACAATCCAAAACACCTGATATACATGTATGTGTACAATAGCTAACTATAGCGAGGTAGCATAAGTGGTCAAGATAATCAATGTAAGGTTGGTTTAAAAGGGTCAATGGTCAAGGAGATATTCATGATCTCAAGTAAAATTCATCATAGGTGGAGATTTAAGTGATCTTCAAGGTTAATTGTCATGGTTGGGGAGATATATATGATCTCTAAGTTGGTTATCATGGTCAAGAAAATATACATCATCTCTAAAGTGCCTCAGATTAATGTGGTAGTCTAAAGTGTTTTGGTTGGGGTTGGAAACTCTAATTTAAGGGTATTAACATCAGTTATGTCACTAATGTTAGTAGGAAGTATTGTTGATGTTAGTGGCTTAGGTCAAAGATGCTAACATCAATGGGTAACCAAACCCAACAAAAAGGGGTTTGGCAACCCATTAGAACTCATTTGCAACATTTTATTGGAGAGAAAAAGAGATCTAAGTGTTAGTGAGATGGTGGAGCTAGGAGGGGACCCAATTAGAGGTACACCACCATAAGGGCCAGCTATTCCAGCTCGAAGGAGATGGAGAGATGAGGTAAGATCCTTCATGAATTGAATTTGAATTAAAGTTCATTAATTTGTTATTTTTAGGCTAAATTTAAAATTTGGGTGGAATAAATTCTTTTAGGGGGGGTAGGAAATGGGGTGGGGTAGGTTTAGGTGAATTTGGGAGGGATTTGGGGGTAGTTTTTAGGGAAAAAATCAAAAGTGGGAGATGGGTTTTTCAACCTTAGGGCTGAACCAGTCACTAATGTCAATGGGCTTCATCAACATCAATTGACATGGTGACAATGTTAGTGGGTTTCATTGATGTCAATCGACATCAAGTATCGATATCGACATATAAGACCGATGTTGATGACCTTAAAACCCCCAAAATAAGAGAAAAGGCCAATTTTGGATCCTCAATTGAGTTTTTCAACTAGCCTAATGGCTGAGCTAGCCTCAAAAGACCCCATGTCAATTGAGTGTTGCCTACATATCTTGGTTGAGAGCCTTAGGCCAATGTATTTCTCCCAGTGCATAGGGAAAAAGATTTGAGGTATGGTTAAAATTTTGTTAAGGGAAATGGTTAGGAAAAGGTAAGTTGAAATAGGTCATGGGACTTAGGGCTTAAAATATAGGTTGTAGGGTCAAGGGTTTGAGATATAAGCCATGGGGCCTAGAGTTATGATAGGAAGTTGGGCCTAGGGTGGAGAGATAGGTAGTGAGGCCTAGGGTGGAGAGATAGGCAGTGAGGCCTAAGGTTTAGGTGGGAGAATAGGTTAGATAGTTAGGTGGGTATAAGGTTGAGCTAACCTTAGAAGACCCCTTGTCAACTGAGTGCTACCTACATATCCTGATTGAGAGTCTTAGGCCAATTTAGTTCTCCCATAGAGAAAGGAAAAAAGGGTGGAGGTCTATATTGGAAAGTATGTGACTTGAGGTTTGTGTGTATGGATGTAGGCTAAGTAGGAGTTGACATTACGAGATTGACTACCTATGTTATTGATGTAGATGAGGAGGGATGTCACCCTAGATGAGTGGGAGAACATGGAATCAATAGGGTTAGGCATAGTGTGATGATATTTTAGAGTTGCATAGGATGTTATTTTGATGATAACATTGATAGAGAGGTGGGATCACACCACCAACACCTTCCATTTATTGACCAAAGAGTTGACAGTGACATAAGAGGACATGTATAGGATTTTACAATTATCACTCCAAGGTGATGAGCTATTCTCATGTTTGATAGAGGAGCATGATATTCACATGGTTACATTGTTTGGAGAGCATCTTATCGAGGTGACCTATCACTTAGTGAGGTTTGCATACAAGCTGATGTACATTATTGATGAGGAGCATCATCAATTGAGCAACCTAATAGTGATAGGGATTACAGTATATGCACTTCTAGATGTAGATGGTGGGATATTTCCTATTACATTGATAGGTGTTTTGGCATAGATGGTTGAATAGTGGACCATATTTGTATGGGGACTAACTTTTTTGGCATAGTTATACAGAGAGTTATGGGGGTTAAGGCTAAAAAAATGGTACAATTTATGCATTAGTCATTTATTCCATTATTGAGAATATGAGCACATCATGGTGACATGGCCATTAGGGCTACCCACCATAATTATAGCTAGTTTTAGGGTCAGGTTTAGATGGTGGAGAGATGGTATGACCCAGACAAGAATAGATGACATAGTGTGAGATATTGATCATTATAGGCACATGATAGAGGGATTGATTCCCATAGATATTTTTTGGAGGCCCTACCTGACATACCCAACATTTAGAGGATAGGTAGAGTAGCTTGTCAATTTATAGAGCACATTATGGGTCAGAGGGAGATGAGCTGGAGATCTAGAGATGATACCTTTAGCACAGGTTAGGAGATAGTTTGGCTTGTTATAGGATGTACTTCCTACCTTTCCTTGATATAGGAGGGATGATATAGAGGCACCCATACCTTTTCCAAAATAGATAGATGGGATAGATTTTGAGGATCTACCAATAGGCTCAGGTGTAGTAGATCTTTGATACACAACTACTTATTTGGCTTGGTGGGTAAGTTTATATCCCACAGTTCAAGGTAGGAGGCGATCACTAGATTTATAGGGAGTGATGAGAGAGAGAAATGCAGCTATATAGGCCTAAGATGTAGTAGTAGTATATGCATAGGATGCATTAGTATATGCTTGAGATGTGATAGTGTAAGCTTGAGATGTAGTACACACATAAGTATTAGTCTTACAAGGACATGTAACATTGCAGGGCTAGGTCAGGGCTTTACAAGGGCAAGTCAGGGCATTATAGGGTCAGGTTATTGCACTGACAATAAAGAGGGATAGTTTGAGAGTAGTAAGATAGGATACTCCTCCTCCACCATAGGGACCAGTATAGGGACCTTCAAAAAGTGTGATGGTTCCATTATAGATTGTATCTCTAGTGAGGTACAACACTACCCTTGATGAGATTGATTAGTATGAGAGGGCCATCAGGGAGTTATCATAGATTCATAGTTATTTCATGTTTAGAGAGTAGGAGATATCAGTGACACATGTCATGGTTTCTAGTTCATGTAGACACATACAAGTAGAGAGTGGTGATGACACTCCTTATTCATGACCATGACTATAGCCTCGAGGATTTTGAGTGCCAAAATTTGATATTGTTATATATGTTATATACACACTGGCCTATGAGTTGAAAATGAGAGATGTATATTTTGAGGGAGAGATGATACTGATATGATCCATTCATGTAAATTCATGTTTATTGTACAACACACACACACACACACACACACACACACACACACACACACACACACACACACACACACACACACACACACACACACACACACACACACACACACACACACACACACACACACACACACACACACACACACACACACACACACACACACACACACACACACATGAGATGTGTTTATGTGATGGTGATGATGTAAATCTTATTATAATGATGTGGATGTTTATATTATGTTAATGTTGAGCATGTTAGTTGAGTTAGATTAGTATTTCTCATATGTGTGATGATATATGCATAGTTCATGTGTGAGCTTCATCTTAACATTTTTCCATATTTGTGATTGTGTATGCTTAAAATAAATAGGTTGGTTATGTTATTTTATTTCAGCATTTTTCTATATTTGTGATGGTGTATGATTAAAATAAATGAAGTAGGCTTGATAGATTTTCTAATTATTTTTTTTAGAGAAAATATGGTTGTGTGTTGGGTAGATTTCTCGTGATAAATGGTTTGTTATTTTTAGTATCATTTGGAGTATCTTTGTTGAGATGGATATGTGTTAAACACATAACTCTTAAGAATCAAGAACAATTGGCAGAAAGGCAAGATGGTGATTGAATCTTTTCATGAGATTTGATCTCAAAAGAGAAATCGACATGTGATTAAGATAGGAATGAAAGAGTAAAAATGCTCACTTATTGGCAAAGACCTTAATCACAACATAAATAGGGTTAGGAATATGAGCCTCTTTCATGCTTTGCATCATTTGACCATTTTGTTTGTTTGAGAAGTGTCATACTCACCTTTTATCAAGTGAGTTCAAAGTCCCTTGAAAGAGTATGAGGGGAAAAAGATAAAAAGAGTGAGAGTGTTTGGGTAGCATAACCTTCTTAGTGGGGATGGTATGCCCCTTCTATGGGTGACTCGAGAGATACTATAGGAAAGTCCATAACTTAAAGTTTTTTTTTGTGTAAGTTGATCAATGTGAGAAGCCTAAAATGGGATTTTGTTTGTTTTGAGGTCATATGAATTTTATCACTATGAGAAGCTTCTAAGTCATTATTTTCTCTTGATAACAAATCTTGGCCTAGCCATCCTTCAAGGAAGTGGTCTAATCTTTTGTTTTTTATTTTTAATAGCTGTCCTTCAAGGGAGTAGTCTATGTTGGGAATCATGACCTAAGAGATTATAACTTGTCTATATATCCCATTTTTTAATTTTATTTTTTAATTGAGTCATGGATAAGACTATAGAGGGTTATGGGTTTTCCACTTTGAGGGCAAAACCATAGCACTTCATAGGTTAACTAAGTGTGTAGGAGTAAGGGTTAAGAGGAAGGGAGATGAATGTAATAGGTTTGCTCAAGGGATGAGATCAAGTTGAACATGAGGTGAAGGGTCACTTGATTAACAAAAGAATGGTCATAGGTGCAAAGCATTTAAAGGCTTAGGTTTTTGCTTTCCTTTGAGAGAAGACAAGTGATAAGTTCTTGAGCCATACTTATGAGTTATGATGTAAGGTCCAAGACAATTAAGAACAAACTTGCCCCGTTTGCTTTTTTCAATGTTCATCACATGTTGATTTTCATTTAAGATGAGATATATAATATTAAAATCTCACTCTTTGAGGTTTTTTTTATAAGAACATTTGATATGCTCTTGATAGATTTGGAGGTGGTTGAGTGCTATGAGATAGTGTTCATCAAGTAACTCAAGTTGAGTCAAGCATTCTTGGTGAAATTCATCATTAGTAAGTATGTCTTGTAGAGATATGCAAAGAGAAGGAATATGGACCTCAAGAGGCAAAAAATCTTCCATCCTATAGACCAAAGAAAAAGGCATAGCACCTATAGGGGTTTGAATGCTAGTATGGTAATCCCATAAAGTAAAGGGAATGTGCATGTGCCAATCCTTGCTAGTATCATTGACTACCTTCATGAGGATTTTAATTAAGGTTTTGTTAGAAGCTTCTACCTATCCATTTATTTATGGATAGTATGGTGATGAGAAACTTAATTTAATTCTAAAGGTGTCACAAAGATTTTGGGTAGTCTTGTTTTTGAAATATTTGCCATTATCTATTATAATTTTATGGGGGATACCAAAATGATAGATGATTTGATGCTTGATATAGTCAATAATTTTTTTAGCCTTAGTGGAGATGAGAGGAATGGCCTCAACCCACTTGGTGAAGTATTCAGTGGCAATAATGATATAATGGTGACAGAGAGATGAATGAGGGTTAATCTCACCAATAAGATCCAAACCCCATTAGGATAAGGGCCATAAGTCTTTGGTGACTTGTAATTCATGGCTTGGAATGTGAAGGAGGTTAGCGTATTTCTAACATTTGATGCAATGTTAAACATAATCACTATAGTCTTGATGGAGTGTTGGCCAATAATAGCTGAGTCAAAGGATATTCTTGGCAACTATGTTACCATTGAAATATCCACCACAAATCCCATCATGGACTTCCTTGATGGCAAAGGGTATCTCAATAATAGTGAGGCATCTACGAAGGATACCATCAAAACCTCTGTTGTAGAGAAGTCCCCCTAGCATAGTGTAATGAGTGGCACATTTCATAAAGGCACGTCTCCCATTATTGGAGAGATCAGAAAGGGTAACAAAAAAGGAAAGGTAATTCATGATTTGCTTGTACCATAAGTCATGTGGGTTGTGTGTTAAATTTCTGATAAAAAGGATGTTAGTTGATACATAGGAGGGTAATGTTAAGTGATGCATAGAGACATGGATTTTTGAGGAAGAGGGTGAAGAGAGTATGTGTGAAGCAAGTGAAGCCATTGTGTTAGAAAACTTGTTAGTATATTGAGGAATAGTTTGCAATAGGTAAGAGTCAAATGATCCCATACCTAATCTATATGATGTTTATATCACTATATAATTATATTTTTGCATAGGTAAGAACCATTAACCTGATTAACCACTCATTAGGAATCACTAAAAATGGTTATTGATTTGATACCCAAGAAAATATCCATTTGAAGCTCTAAGATCAACTCTTCATATTTGACCATATTGTTAGTACATTCAAAATATAGATCAAATGACAAAGGCATAGGCTCACCATCAAGAGGAATAAGAATGACCCCTCCACCCCCACTATGTTGACATTTAGACCCATCAAAGAACATCATCATTTGATAAGAGATGTCTTCGGTGGAGAGCATTATGATAGATTCATCAGGGAATTTGAGGTTTGAAGGTTGGTTGTCAGGTAAAGGGGTAGTAGCTAATTTGTTAGTGATCATTTGTCCCTTGATAGACTTTTTTTGAATAAATTATAAGTCAAATTTAGTAAGAAGCATAAGCCATCGAGATACATGTTGGTTGTGATATGTCTTGGAATGCATGTATTTGAAGGGATCAATATGGGTGATGATATAGGTTTTGTGATTTAAGAGGTAATGGTAGAGATTAGAAGCTACAAAGACCAATACGAGACAAAGCTTTTCAATATGGGTATATCAAGTTTCATAATCAGTAAGTGTGCATGTAGTAAACTACTTGTTCTCAATGGTGATCATCTTGATGTGCAATCATAGCACCCAGAGAATGGTCTATTGCCTAGATGTAAAGGCATAAAGGTTGGCTTTCCTTAGGTGGAATAAGAACTAGTGGAGAAAGGAGATACCATTTGAATGCATTAAAATCTTGTTGGCAATCTATATTCTAATAGAAGGAGACATCTTTTTTGAGGAAATGGTGAAAGGGTTGGCAATGATCTAAAAACTAGGAGATGAAGTGGCAGATTGACTAAAGCTTGCCTTGCAGGCTATGAAGTTGTTTGATATTAGTAGGTGGAGGCATCTCTAGTATTTCTCAAACCTTAGCAGGGTTGACTTCAATACCACAAAGAGAAATGATAAGGCCTAAGATAATACCAAAAAGGACACCAAAGACACATTTATTTGGGTTTAGTCAAATTTTATATTGGAGGAGATGAGTGAATATGATTTTGAGAATCATCAAGTGATCTTGGCAAAGTTTATACTTTTCAAGTAAGTCATCCATGTAGTCTTCCATAATTTTGTGTAAGGGATCATAGAAGATGTAAGTCATGGCACATTGGTAGGTAGCACCAACATTATTCAAACCAAAGGGCATGACCTGATAACAAAAGGTCCCCCATGAGATAATGAAAGTTGTCTTATGTTGATCCTCAATAGAAATTAGGATTTGATTATAACCTAAGAACCCATCCATAAGTGATAACATCTCATGGCCAACTGTTAGATCAATAAGTTGGTTGATACTTGGCAAAGGGAATTCATCTTTTGGACAAGTGAGGTTTAATTCATGATAGTTAGTGTAGATGTAGATTCCTCTGATCAGTTTTGTGATAGGAACAATATTGGAAACCCATTGTGAGTAGTCGATCGGTTGAATAAAATTAACAAAAAAGAGGAATTAGAGCTCTTCTTTGATAAGGAGATAAATGCAAGGATGCATTTTGTGAAGCTTCTGCTTAACAGGTTTAGCATCTCAATTGGTGACAATATTTTGGGTGATTATAGAGGGGTTGACACTAGGCATGTCATTAAAATATCAAGTGAAGTCTTTGCTATGGCCATTAAGAAATGTGGCATAATTAGCTTGCTCAGAGGAATCCAAAGATTGGCCAATCTTGAGGAAATGGGGGTTATCATGAGAGGGAAAATGGATGTCAATGGTTGATTCATTTAACATAGCTTATGTTTTAGATGGGAGTGATCATTGGATATAGGAATCATCTACACCCATGTATGTGAGAATAGAATCATCATATTGACATTGGATAGTGTTGATAGTGGGAGAGTCTTCATCAATAATTTTAGGATGAATGAGAGGAAGCGACCTTGTTTCCTTACCCCAGTGATAGGTTAGAGGCCCCAAATAGATGAAAATTTTTGAAAAAAAATTAGGAGGTATAGATACCTCTAATTCGATAGGTGATGGTGGGGGAGAGGATGGAGAAGGAGAGACTAGCTCTTCAATAATTGGTATATGAGAAGTTTTGGTGAGTTTAGTTGGTTCGTCATAACCCACTCTATGCCTCTTTTTAGTATTTTCAATGGTTTTTCTGGTGGTATATTCAATGGGTGTATGAACGCCCTGCTTGTAATGACCCAAACCAAATCCTTTCTAGGCACACCTATAAAGATAGATTTGAATGAAGCTAGGATTTCCTAAAAAAGATAAGTCACAAGTAAATGGTTATGGTGAATAAGATGGATTTTTATAAGTGGGAGTTTGATCAATTCCCCCATATATGAAATTAGTTCAAAGGTTAGGGGGACCATAAGGGATGACCATCCCAATACAGGGATCATAATTTGGGTGCATATGAAGCTTTCCATAATCTTGTGGAGTATAGAATATGTTGAGTGTCAAAAAATGATATTCTCTGAGTGATAAATGCTTGAAATTTTCCTCCATGGGGTCTTTGTCAGGAATTTATGTCATCAGTATCTATGTAACTGGGGTAGTGGAGCTTCTGGAAGCTTCAGAAGTATCATGAAAAAAAGATGATGTCTTTAATGGAATGAGAATATCATTGGGACTAAAATTCATGTTTCATGTTTTAAATGGAGGTGGGTTAGTATGAATAATATATACTTTCCCATTGTGCTCAAACTTGACATAGTAGTGCAAAGTTAAGGGCACACATGCCATTACACGTATCCAAGGTCATCTAAGTAGTATTTTGTATTGTAACTCTTCTTATACAACATAGAAGAGCTTAAGAATTATGCAAGGACACACATGGATATGTAAGACAACTATGCCCACCATAGTAGCTGTGGTATCATTAAAGGAGCAAAGCACCACGTCAGTTTGAGACATGCAATTATCGAGAAGATCTAGTTATTTATAGACATGGGTGGAAATAGTATTAATACTAGTTCCCCTAGTGATAATGACTCTTTTGACATGATTTTGATAAATATATGTAGTGATAAAGAGGGTAGAATCCTGATCTTTAGGGTGTTGAAGTGGAATTTATGAATAACTGAAGGAAATTAGGGAGATGGAGCTAAGAGAGCTGACCAAAGCTACAAGAGGTTTGGGATCATCAAGTTGTACCTCAACCACTTGCAAGGAATTAATCAAAACTTGATGGTGTTGGGTGAGTTTTGGATCAACTTATATAAGGACAATTTCATAGGGGTTTGGTGAAGCTATTTCACCATCGAGCTTTGAATAACTTATGAAGATGTTGGTTTTAGGACACCCAAGATGGAAATATTGGGATTCAAAGGAGTGTCTTTTGAGAAGGGATGAGCCCAATGGGTAGTAACCTTTTCCTTACCTTTATCCTTTTGATTTTATGACCACATGGCCACATTAATTATGTTGATCTGAAACATAGGTGAAGGAGGTGGCAAAGGGGATACAACAACATCTTTGGGTTTGAATTTAGGAGGAATGGTATGAGACATTGTGGATGTCAGAGGTGGAATAGCAGAAAGGCTAATGGGAGTATCAAAAAATAGAGTGCCGACATCAAAGTGTTATTGAATGACTACCATGAGAGATTTACAATGCTCAATATCATATCTAGATGAATGATGATATAGACACACTTGTGTATCATCAAACCAAGATGGCTTCAGTCCAAGAGGGATATAAGGCTTAATGGGAGGAAGAGTTATTATGGAAGATTGTAATGATTGGTGTAGGAAAAATATTTGATATCCTGTGAGTGGGATAACACTTGTTGTAATTGGAGTGGACACCTTATTTAGTTTAAGATTTGTAAGGGTGATTTTACATGGCACATTTTTAGGTGGCAGTGGAGTCATGTGTTTTGTTGACACTTTCTTGGTGTTAGGTATCATGGTGTTAGATGTGAAAGGCCTAATAGGTGGTAGAGGTAGTAGTGGAGGTAACTTAGCCTTTTGTTTTGCTTGGATTAGTGATACTCTAACTAAATTAAAGGGGTGTGTTCCTAAAATTGATGGTAAAGTTGAGGGTAGAAGAGGGAAGGATCAATGACATCTAAGAAGCTTAACATTTTTTTGTAGTTTAGGCTGTGAAACTCTAACTTATGGTTGGAGAGTCAGATCTAATTTCACCTATGAATGAATTAGATTAGAGACTGGACATATGCCTAAAGACCTAATTTGCTTTAATGTGGTAGACACCTATGAGGGTGAGGGATCTAACATAGATGGATGAGCTTCTAGTGATTTTGTTGAAGAAGATTTGACTTTATCAAAGACCTTAGGGTAAAGGGTAGTGAGAGGGTTGGTGTTAAAGGTCAACACTCATTTTTTGGGATAAGGAGTTTTAAGTTGGTCCCAAAATGCCACATGATCTAGCTTCATGAAGTCAAGAAATTTTAAACTTTTCACTAACTGTGAAAAGGTTTTAGATGAAGTTGATGTAGATCTTATGGTTGCTTCTTTAGAAGGATGAGGTGATTGAGAAAGAGGGAATTTTTCGGTCTCTGCTACCTTAGGCCAAAGATGAGAAAGAGCTGTAACAAGGTCTTCTTTAATAGAGACAAGATAAGAGGCATGGTCTTCCACAGGTGGAGGAGAGGTAGATTAAGAGGGCTCCTTAAAAGGGTAGAGCATAGGTATAATTGGTCCCTCAACATGTGGGTAATGAATAGGTAAATTATGATCCTCCATATGTAAAAGAATTAATAAAATTGGTGGAATCAGAGTAGGCACAATAGGTCTCTCATCTAATGTAGGGGTATATAACACTGACTCTTCTACATGCAAAGGAGGAGTGGATGGAGTACTACTTTCTATCGATGGATGAGAGGTAGGAAAAGAGGGTTCCTTAAGAGGGTATAACATAGGAATGATTTTCCCCTTAACATATAGTTACATAATAGGTATGGTGTGGTCCTCAAGTGGTAAGAGGATAGGTAACATTGGTGTGAAAGAAACTGGCAATATAGGCTCCTCTTGTGGAAAAAGGAGTGGTAAAGGAGGCTCTTCCTCTCATGGGAGAGGAATGGGTGAAGTAGGCTCTTCTACATGAGGAGAAATAATGGGAAAAACAAATTCCATCAATTGTGGGAGAGAAGTAGGTAAAATGGGTGCCTCTTGTTGTTAGAGAGATTGAACTGGAGGTAAGGAAAGACCATATTCACCATATGGTTATTATGATCACATGAGTTATTAGTCATGGTATAAACAATATTTGGATTGGGTGAATGGTTAGGAAAAGGCTATTTGAACACATCCATATTTTGATTAGCAGGTGAATTAGGGTTATCCAAGATGAGATCACCCCTATCAAGCATGTCTTGAATGATGTTCTTAAATGTTTTATAGTTATTAGAATTGTGGCCTTTGACTCGATGGTGGCTACAAAAATAATCCTCTTTGTACCAAGTTGGAATAGGATGGGAGGGGTCAAACTATATAGGAGGCTTGATTTGAGGAAGGGTTATGGCTCTTTGTTACAATTATTTTTCCAAAATGGAAGTATATGACTCCCCAATGGGAGTGTATTGTCTTTGTTCATATCGTTGTTGGAATTGCTTGGTCAGATTTTGGGAAGTCAAAGAATTAGGTTGGTTTTTGGTTATGGAAGAAGCTAATTTAATGACCGCCATATTGGTAGAGCCTTTAGATTTTTGGTTAGAAGGAGAAGTTTTAGAAAAAGATGAGTCATTTGATTTGGAATTAGCATTCTTACTATGCAACTTTACTCTATCTTTCTTTATAGCCTGAATCTCAATTTTTCATGACATTGTAAGGGCTTCATCAAATGTGCAGAAAGTTTGTACTTAGAGTGTGGAAAAAATTTGATTAGCACATGCCCTCGAGAAGAGCTCAATAAGCTTAGGTTAGGGTAAAGAGAAGGAGAGTTTATTGATTAAGCCTCTCCAATGAGTGATAAAATCTATGATAGACTCGAGTTATCTAATAGAATAAAGGTCTATAATAGAAACTTTTTTAAAAATGTTAATAGAGAAATGGTCTAGGAATATTTGTGTGAGTTGGTAAATGAGAAAAGGGATTGCTGAGTTATAGAGCTATGCCAATCTAGGGCAACACTTGAAAGAAATAGGGAAAGTGCAAAGTAATAATGCATTATTATGCCCTATTAAATAACAAGCATGTCTAAATGCTCACAAATGCTATTGTGGGTCCTCTTTACTCTAGAAATGAGTAAATTTGGGTATTTCCCATTAGCTTGGATAAGGGCGAATAGGCATAGAAGGATGGATGGGCTCATTAAATATCTGATCATAAGATAACACATTCTTTGAAATTGACATGGATGTCTCTAGATTAGACATCTTGTCCATTAACATCTTAATGAGGTCTGGAGAGGGATCGGTTTGGGACATGCCCCATAAGTTATAGGGAAGTTGATAGGAAAAAGAGGGAGCATATGACATAGATTTATATGGTTTTGTTGATGCAACATAGGGATAATGAGTCATAGGCTAGGGGGTAGAAATAAAAGGGGATTGTCCCATTAGGTTAGAGACTATGCTTTGGTTAGATATTGTTATTGTAGATTGGGTTGTTGGCATGGTTATACTGGGTGAAGGGTGAGGCATAACTTGGGTAATTATAGGTGAGAGAGTATACATGATAGGTACCACCAAATTTTGAAATGGGGTTAGACTTGATTGAATTACTTGTGGTTGTGAAGGTAGGGAAGTGATGTTAGGGTGTAGGTGGGATTAGGTGATTGGTGATGATGAACTTTGGACATTGTTTATGGTTGGGTTACTTGTCAAAGTGGTGGTTTGAGTAACCATGGGGAAAATAGTGGAGATAGTTGAAACTAAATTTGTATTTATGAAAGAAGTTGGCATACCATATAGTGGGTCACCTAAATAATTGTGGGTTTGGCTCATGGTAAGGTAGTGATGAAGGGCTGCCACATTGTGATCAAGAAATTTAGCAAAATCTTGATCTCCTTTAAGCACAATGGGAATTTGGTTGGGGCTAGGAGTATACTCTATATTTGAAGTATGCTCCATGATAGAATCAAAAACAAGAGGGGAAGGTGGAAGTGGTTTCTGACTTGCATAATTGGTAAGAATTTTGGCTTGGGCTCATGTCAATACCATGCAAAAAGAAGTATAAATAGTCTTAATATTTTGTATTAATGATAGAATAAGGAAAAACTAGGCTCAAGTGCAAGTAAGTTATTTTAGCTTGATATTTTGAGTGAACTGAAATTACATAGTAATCGACATTGGTCACCTGACCGATGTTGATGGTTAAAGTCTGCTGATGTTAGTGTGATTAACTGATGTTGGTAGGCTAAAGTCTACCAATGTCAAGGGGATTAACTAATGTCGATCACTGCGATATCTTGAGAGATGAAAAATCTAACCTTTTAGAAACCTAGAGGTAGAATCTAGGTAAAATAAAGGATGTAAGTGGTCTATATAAGGAGAATGAACACTCAAAAAACCTGATATAGCAGGTTATACAACTTGAGTATTATAAATGGTGTTGATTTTGTAAATCAATGGAAAAATATCCTTACCAACTGCAAAATATAGAAGGTAATGTAAAAGTAGAAAAATAACGTACAACTAGTAATTATTAACTCGTAGAGATTAATTTTAGTCTTGTGTTGGCTTATGCCTTAATCAGATAGTGAGAAGATAATTTGGTTATTGAAGGTACTAGAAATCAATCTAGAGCTAGTTTCAGGTTAGTTTTGGTGCTCAAGAGGAAATCTATGTTAGGCCAAGTATGTGGCTTGTTATAGGAGCTTGCTCCCCACACTTCATGGACCTGAAGCCAAGCTAAACCGCTTAGCCAAAATATACCTTATGCCTAGAGTTTATACTCTGTTAGAGAATGGAGTGGGTTCTCCCCTTGGTGGTGAAATCCAAGTAAGATATTCAAGTAGGGTAAGGTGATCCACTAGGTGATGAAATACCAATGGGCATTGTCTTAGTTAAGTTTAGATGTTTGTTTTTGTGATTGTGATCTGATTATGTAACATAGGTATACTATGATTCATTCATAATTCTTGTAATTAACTAGGTGAGGTAATATGCAACAAACAAATAATGAAGTGTAGTAAGTTTTAAACCCAAATCTAAAGTGTTTAGATTCAAATGAAAACAATGATGAAATAGGATAAGAAAATGAATTTTACTATCCTAATGTGCAAGCAATAAATAAATAAAGAAGATATTCTTTTAACTTGTAAGAAAAATGATAAAAAAAAAATTAGAGGCAAAAGGAAGAGAATAGTGGCAAGGAAGAAGAAATTTTAGTTTATTGATTTTAAATAAAAAATAAAATGTTGAATATTTCATTTTGAGGGAGAAGAGAAGGAAAAAGTGCAAGGAATGAAATTTTCACTATAATACACCTATATGAAAGCTTAAAACAAGTAATGAACCCAAGGAAAACTCCAGGGTCCCACTGGGCATGCTAGAAATGTTTCACTAAATTTTAAATCGATTTGATGTTTAAGGAGAAATAGAGATGAAGGGTAGGGATTAGAGATTAGAGAGAACCTAGATTGGTTGTGTGTCATATCCAGGTGATTTTGAGCACTCCTCTTTGGTAGGGAGGACTACCTGTTAATAAGAAAGTACTACCACCAAAATATTTGTTAGCAGATATATGAGTGGGCTTCCAAGCTATGTGATTAGTCTTGGAAGTGTCAAACTTCCTTAGGGATGATAGTCCACTTTTTGAAAAAAAATTGGTAATGAATCAAAAAATGAAAGAGAGAGTAAGAGAGATTTATTCATACCGTTCTTGTAGTTTGAGTGCAGCAGAGAGTGACATAGTGCAAGTAAAGTGAGTTGTTGATGTTTTTGGAGGTTGTTTGGGTAGGCTCAGAGAGGTTAGTGGAAATACATAGTCACCAACATCAATTAGGCTATCAATGTCAATAAGGAAATATGGCCAATGTTAGTTATATGACTAATGTTGGTTATGTGACCGATGTTGGTAAGGGTAGTAGGTTCTCAAGGGGTTACAAGAGACTTTTTTGAGCTAGGAGGTGGGTGTTAGTTAGGCTTATGAGGTTGGGAAGAGTCATAAGGGAGTGTGTAAGACTCAGGTGGGTCTAGATAGAAGGTTGGTATGTTTGGAGTAGAGGAAAATATGCAAAGTATTTTAAAAACTCCTCTGTAGGGAGAGTCAAGACGTTCATAAAATGATAAACAATATAATGTAAAGTATTTATAAAATGACTATTTCAAGGAATTACCAAAACACAAAGGTATACTTAGCTAATGAAATGGATGAACTGTGGGTGCCAAATAGATGGATTTGATGAGGCATGTTGAAGTAATAGGTGAACATAAAGACAAGTGGGTGTTATCATTTTAGAAGAATCCAAGCTTTGTGCAGTATATCAATTCCTAATCTAGACTAATTTGTGTTGAGTAATAATAAGCTTAGATGTAGAAAGTTGAATGCTCAAGCCTGTATGTGAATAACTGAGTTTTTTAATTTCTATGGACCTGAACATCAATTTGAAATTTGGTTTAAGTAACCAACGTTGATGATCCCATCGACATCAGTTATGGGTTGACCAATGTCGGTGGCATGAGAATAGGTAAAAGGTCTAATTTTAGCTTAGTTTCTATTCTTTCTCATGCCAAGTGTGGTATCCATTAGGAAATGGTAGAAATGTGAGGTTAAGAAGGATGTAGTTAGTTAGGAATTTATTTTTGGGGTGAGAACAAGTCATGGGTAGTTAGGATTAGGGGACTAAGTCTTGAGGTGACTCAGAGGGTAAGAATTTGTCTTAAGATGAGGTGTCCAGGTAAAGTGGCATAAGTAGTTTTTAATTAAGTTAATTAAATATTTTAAATTAATTAAATGTGTGAGGGGTAAAATCATGGGTTAGGAAGGCTAATTATTAAAAGGGGCTCAAGGGGGTTTGACATGGGGAGTTACACACATGTGTGACATGATTTTGGTGTCTACAGTATCTTATTAAATGCATCGACCAACCTGATAAAATATAATTTTACCATCTTATTTACAACTATATCATCCAACCCTATATATCTATTTTTTGTGATCCTATTATATCGGCTAGCCCAATATAATTTTATTCTCCTCAATTTCAACTCACAATTATATCAGCTATGTTGATACAATCTATTTTTAGCATTCATGTGTAATTAACTACACCAACCAACTCAATAAATTTAATATTATATCTTCCATTATGGAATACATTTCTTACTAATATAAAGAGAAAACCCACAAAAAAATCTATGGCTTTTTTAATAATCCTAATGTTGTGGAACTAACCACTCCTCATTAATTATCTATAAATACCTACATGATTTATAATTTTTAGAGGAGTCATGACCAAAATCTAAGAAATCAGCATGTGGATTCCACTAGATATAAAAATTAGAAGCCATATAACAATCCTAAGACTACTATATGAGGTCACATACTTCAAGACCAAGTTGTCAAAAATAATGTGACATTGAGTATAAAAATGAGATGGTAATCTATCTCCATTTGGATACTAAATGTAGGGGTAAGGACCTCACAACTGTTTATCATATCATGATGTAACCTCACATAAAATTCACTCCATCCCCCATTCATAACTTCTATAAATGAATTAGGGTAAATTAATTTACAACTTCCTCATCTCATTCTCCATCCATCATGCTTAGTGTTGTTACTAACATGGCAAGCCTCTCCTTTAATAATCCTACAAAAATTTTCCATGTTAATTCCAATATCAATTACAAATCTAATGCATCCAAATAAGATACTCAAGACTCCACCTCTAAATAGAACCATACATATCCTAATCAAATCATCTTATAAGTAATGATCCAATTAGATAATATTCAAGATAGAAATAATGCTCAAATTATGTAAATTCAAAAGTAACTATTGAAAATGCAAAATCTCCCTCAACAACTTCAGTGCAGAGTGACAAATCCAAATTCCTAAAACCCCCTATATATGATAATGGTAATCATAATATGTAACCACCACTTCACAATAAATTCATTAAACATCTCCAAAATGATCCCTTAACCCCTCAAATTACAAAAATTGACATAATATGAATCACTAATTAAATAACCTATAGTGGATCTAGTAATATTTATTTGCATTTGAAGGCCTTTAGAAACATCTATAAATATTAGATTAATGTCAACACATTTACTGCTACCAAGCTACTGGCTAAAATATTCTTTAGTGATGCCTTAAATTGGTATAACTAACTTAATTATAACTCCATTTCTAGTTTGGAATACTTAGTAAATGTATTGGTGAAAGAGTTTCAATCTAATGATCTACCTAAAAATGGCTTGGCTTATTTCATAAATTATAAGCAAGTAAAAAATGAGACTACCCAAGCCTTCATCAAGCATTGGATAGTTTTAGGCAACAAAGTTTAACATAATATATTGTAAGATAATCTCTTCCACTTGTTTACCAATGCACTTGTTCACAAAATATAGTACATTGTCAAGACCCTTTTCTATAAAATATTTATAGGAATCCCTTAACCAAGCTAAACATCAACTTATAATAAAATTCAAGCCTTCCCAACCCAAGTTTGGGGCTCAAATTCTTATGAAATATTAAAACAAAAATGCCATAGATATGGCACCTCAGACACTTATGATTTCAAGAGAAACATTGATGTTATTTTTGAGGGAGATCTAAATAAGTGAATTTTTCCCACCTATAAATGGAAGTCCCTTCCAACCTCCTCCTCATACTTCAAAATTTAATCAATATGAAATTCATTAGCCTCTCTCCCTAATTGAGACTATGAAATGTATGTATGCATGAGTTATGATGACATACAACTATCATATTTATATCAATATATAGGAATCAAATAAGTTCAATTTAATAAAGTGTGTGATACTTGTAAAATTGGGTAAGAACCTATGAATTCCTGAAATATGTAATAGGGTATCCTATAGCCCAAATTTCAAAAGTAAAGGGTTCCAAAGCTTAAGCCTATGACATAAAGATGTAGCTCTCACTAGACGTAAACAAAGGTAAATGGTTCTTAACTATGGTTATAAATCAAATGTTTGTAACTGGGTATAAACTAAACTAAAGGATGGGTTAGAATTTTTGTAAATGGGAAAGGTACAATGGTAAAAAGGAGGTATATTCAACCTAAGATGATCTATGGTAAGTCTAAGGAATATTATGTTTACACCAACATATTTGGTATAGAGAAAGCTTAAAAAAGGATACACATACATTTATTCACAAAATAATAATAAATATCTAATATACTAGGTAAATAAAGGAAAAAGTGTATGGATTGAAATACTTACCTTGGGATGGACCTGTCAATGCTTCAATATCCCCTTGGTTCAAATGGAAATTTATAAGAGAATATTGTAGGTTTAAGACTTCAAATTATTGGATAAACACCTAGATATATTCAATTAGTAACTCTCAATGTCTCCTCTTATTGATATTCAATTAAATCACAAGTTAATATTCCTCAAGATAAGGTTCTAATCCACTAATTCTACCAATACTTCTTTAAGTTAGAAATTCAAGTGAGAGTAGAGTGAATGAGTGTGATATGATATGAGTAAAGTATGACCCATACATATATGGTTATAATGTCAAAAACCAACCCTAAACTTTAAGATAATAGTATCATCCTATCTAATATAGTTGGAATATGTCAGTTAGCACAATATATTAGCCAGGCTGATTTAGTACAAAATTCAAAAAACACACTCAAAATTGTAATGGATATGAAGGATGAGGAAACAAATAGATGATAGCATCCATGTTGATATTGTAGGATATAGGGAAATTATAAAATATATATATGAATTAAATATAAGAAATAAACGGATAGATACTTAGAGGAGGTTATGCTTATAATATTAATCATGTAATGTGATAAAATAGAAACATCTCTCACAAAGAAAAATGAACCTTTCCCACCCCATTCTTGGTGCACCCTTTAAGGTATGAAATCAGGGAGGTTGATGCATAAAAAATTTATTTCAAGTGAAAGCATTATTAAATGATAAATTAAAATATTTTAAGTGTATATATATTTCCACTCAAAGCTCATCACATGTCATAATAGTGGAATGCAGGATGGTGCTTTAGGAAAGAAACATAGAAACATTAAAGAGCATGAATAAAATGAAATGATGAAAGAATTTGAAGTAAATAAAATTAAAATATGGACTCTCGCTTACCTTGATCATTATAGAAAAAAATAATATTTTTTAGGTGATGGAAGGTGACCAACATGAATAATGAGAGACATGCCTGAAAAATAAGATAAAATTTTAAATTTTTGAAAAACAAATTATCACCTAATTTTTTTTTCTTGATTAGCTTCTAAGGCTTATTTTGGTTCATGAAATTAACCTATAAAAATAAATATATGGGAAAAACATCTCGTTATAAATAATAAAAAGCTACAAAAATTGAAATGTTTAGTATAAATAAGTAAAAACTATTCATTTGTGCATTTTCTATTTTTAGAAAATAAAGCTTTGTTCATCCAAATTTATCACTTTGAGATATCATGGTTTTTGACTGAGAAGGTAGAAATGTTGTGGTATGTATCGAAACTATGACTAGATCCCTACATGTAAGTGATGCATTTATTGTCATTTTTATTAAAAATTAACTACATAAATAAATATAGGCATCGAGGCAAATCTATGTAACAAAAGTTTACCATAATAAACATCAAAATGAAGCTAAAAATAGGATGGGGAGTGGGTAATTTATATAAATTCAAAATTTGGGCCAAGGTAAGAAATAACCACATTCAAATAATAGTATTAGCCTAGCCAATACAGTTTGTAAGGAGGAAAAAATCTTGGCTAATAACATAGGTTATGGTTGATATAGTTAGGTTAAGTATTGGTTAATACTATATGGTATGTCAAGTTTAGTATTAAAGTGGCATAATAGGTTGATACCATAGGGTATGGTTGGTGGATTTAGGATATAATATGGCTAGTTCAGTCTAGCATGTGGTCAAAAAATTAGAATCAATAAGAGTGGTTGTAAAATATGGTATGGCCTATGTAGTAAAATTAATAAATGGATAATATCATAGGGTATGGATGATAAAAAAGACTAAAGTGATGAATGATATTGTATGGTATGGCTGGTGTAGTTTAAAAAAATTCTTATACTCTACTATAGGGTATGGTTGATACAATAGACTAAAGTGTTGGATAATATTTTATGGTATGGATGGTTAGATTAAAATTTTTCCTTAGCCTCTACCATAGGGTATGGAGGATGCAGTAGGAAAATAAACATGGTAGGTGTATTTAGGATCTTGGCTAATGTAGTAAAAAAATGAGATTTTTTCTACTTTTCTTATTTGATGTTAGTTTATAATTTTTAATTTAAATTTTTATATCAGAATATGATTTTGGTTTATTTTTTAATATATTTTAGAGTATATGGAGACTATGGTTATGCCTTGATGTGATTTTAATATTATATCTATTATATAGACTATCAATAGTAGATCAAGAGTAGCTAACTAAACTAGGCCTCAGGGGTATTATGTAGATGTATTCAATGACTCTGATCTTGGATTTGATCTCCTTGTTTCTTGGGTGATGCTAATGACTCATTGATATATTAAATTAGGTGGTGGATTGGGATGCCATTGAGTTGGTGATCACCCTAGAGGATGTACATGTTATTTTAGGGATTCTTATTATAAGCACACCTATTACATGTAATACACCAAATACCACAAATGATAAATGAAAGACATTCAAGTGGGCTAAGATATAATATAGGTGAAATTGGTGTAATCTAATTATATAATTGGTTCATGTATATATCTTAGACATCCTCTATATTATGAATATCCTCATCTGGCTTATGTATGCATGTGGGTTATGTTATAAGTCTTATGGAGTCATTGTGTTATATATCATATATATGTGTTTTCCAATGCTAGATTAGAGCACTCTTTTTGATATTTGACTAGTTATATGGGTTCATTTGGTGCATTATTTTTATGGAATTATGATTAGATTGTAGTATACTATGGATCCAATCATATTCTTTATATTTTATATATGAGAGGTTCTTGATGTATAGACCTATATGACCATGTTATAAGTGATCACTTCCCATGAGTGATGAGGTGGTATTAAGACATGTTATCCAATTGATCCAACTCACATTAGTGCTTGAGACCATACAATAGTATCATATCTCATGGATGTTTTATATAGGCACTATAAATGCATGGTCATCATGGAAAACCATAATACATGCTAGAGATCAAAGTCATATTAATAACCACTATACATGGTGGGTATAGTCACACCCTTATAATTATGTCATACGTTAGTTTGGCCTTGTACACCTGATAACTACTTTAGTAGTCCTAGACTAGTAGGATAGACATGTATGCAAGCCATGAAGAATGGGGGAATGGGGGATGCCAGTTGTAGTGCCTATAGTGAGACCTTGCCATTTATGGTTTAAATAATATGACGGAGGTGTAATCAAGTAGTGTAAATGATGAAGGATCCAAATAGTTGGTAACCATACCTTAGAGATAATATATGTATCCACATGCAACACCAATATATAGTTGGACCATATAATGATGAGTATGTAAAGGTGCTCAACATGTTATAGTGGTCGTGTAAGGAAGGTGGAAATATTTTTCACCAAGATGAAAATATGATAAAACACATGTATTGGGAAGTTATGGTGATGGTAATAATATAATTAATTAAATGTGTTTTTCTCTTTATGTTATGACTTTAATTTCTTATAGATAGATACATATGAGCAAATTACTACTAATACACACACACACACACACACACACACACACACACACACACACACACACACACACACACACACACACACACACACACACACACAGAGAGAGAGAGAGAGAGAGAGAGAGAGAGAGAGAGAGAGAGAGAGAGAGAGAGAGAGAGAGAGAGAGAGAGAGAGAGAGAGAGAGAGAGAGAGAGAGAGAGGTCTAATTCCTATAATGTCTTAAGTTAGGGGAGATGGTGAGACTATAAACTATCTCATCCAAATCAAAGTGTAGTTGGACATAGAAATTCAAAATTCTAACAATCTTGTGAGGATATAGCTAGTACAATTATATTTTATCATCTGATGTTGATTTAGTTTTATTTTTTCATATTTTAAAGTGGTATAGCAGACACGGTAGAGGACTCTAGTGGAGGCTACCCACCATGGTATTTTAGACCTTGTGTCTTAACATGGCACCACAAAGATGCTAGATATTATAAAGCTATTGTTCATATCACATCCTAATTAGTTTCACTTGGTTGGAGATGATACCAAGGAGCTCTAGTTAAGTGATCAATTTATTTCTCAAGTGGTGGATTTACCAGGGATGGGAGGAGGAGAAGCGGAATTGTGGTAGGCATTGGTCATAGAGAGGACTAACCACATGGTTAATTCTAGACATATATGAGATTTATAGACACAATTTTATTAACAACAAGGATAGGTCAAAGGAATGGAATATTAGACATTACAGATGAGTTTTCATGTAGCTCTATGTGGATCCTCCATGGTGATTGTGGCACCTTGCCCTAAGGGGGTGAAGGTGGGCCATAGGTCTAGAGCCTATATTGTATTTAGTTGTATTTTTTATTTATATATTACGTATCAAGATGTATTGATGTAGAAAACTTGATCCATTGATATATATAGAGATATTTTTTATAACTAATTTTTATCAAAATGTATGACTATGATGTATGATTTATTTTATTTCTAGAACACATTATTGTTTAAATTAATGCTATGGGAAAATGTTATAATCTATGATGTATGTTTATTATTTTCTAGAAAGTGTTATAAAAATAATGGTTAATAAGAACAAAAGATAAAATATAATAAACTAATATGAAAATGAATTTAAAACACACTAAATACTATGAGAAATCATGTAAAACATTGTAAAGAAGAAGAATAATATCTTATGTAATAAAATACAAAGTATATAATCAAATAAGAATATACAAAAGGATGCCATCTCATATAAGATAAGTAAATTCAACTTAAAGTAAACATGAATAAAAAACCAAAAATGATTGTAGATATTGTTATCTAAAATGTAATAAACATCAATTTAACTTAAATCAAACATCGAAGAAGATAAAATGATTGTAAATAATGTAATAAAAAATGTAAGACAAGTCAATTCAGCTTAAGTGAAACATCAATAAATACACAAAAATCATTGTAAATGAAATTTTATATGTAATAAATGTATAGTCTACTAAAATTAAACAAGAACATGATGGAAAAATAAACAAAATACCGCTACGAGTGAAATATCAAAATTGGTGTTTGTTTAAAAATATGATGTAAGGGATCATAATCATCTAGGGACATAACTATGATGACAAATATGGTGTGGATATGAATAGTGATGGACATTTTGGAGAAAGGCCTAGTTGATTCCCCAACATCTTACAATGCAACTCACAAACTAAAAAATCCAAGTGGAATCCTAATGGTGAAAATGAAAATATGAAATTTGAAAAAGGATGTAACATTAAATAAAATTGATATCCATCAATGGGACATTACAAATATATATGTAAGTCAATATATAAGGCATAACACTTGTGACGTATAAATCCTTAGTATATGCAAGACACTCTAAATAAGTTGGCAAGGCTAAGAGCTATCGACATTAAGGACCTAAAAAATTCCACCTAAAAAACACACACTTGGGATAACAAATGAATTATATAGATCATCCCATGAAGGAAAAAGAACATAAATTAAAAGGATCCTACCTTCCCATAACATGTTACCTTCTCCTCAAGACCCCTTATAGATATGTTGGCTTACTTTGAAGATTAGAGAAATGTGTGAGAAATTAGGTGGCACTAGAAATTTTGGAAGGTATATATAAATTTATATAATACTTCCTAACCCAGTTTATAGGTGTACCTCACCACAATAAAACTTAGTTTTATCAAGAAGCCAACTATGGAGTTTGAGCTTTTACTAAAATATGAGATGTACCAAAAAAATATTGGGTATTTTGGTGTGAGATGAATTTTAATATGTTATTCTATTTTTTAGTTTATTTATATTTTTAAAGACAAAACATAAGTCACATAAATAGCTAACACAAGAGAGTTATGCCTAGCTTCTAAAGAGGATAACCTAAAGACCATCATGCCTAAATACTCCTAGACTTACCCTGTGTAGAAGTTTTCAATCTCAAAATTGACTTACATGTGCCTTGATTAAAATAAAAAAGGGAAAACATGGGGACTATGAAATAGATATCTTAGTAAAATGAGTGATAAAATGATGGATAAACTTATAGCTAACCAAGAGAGAGAATAAGTCTTCAGAATAAATAAGATATTATATAAAAAGGTGATAATCCTTACACTATGGAAGTTGTATTAACTTACATATGATCTAGCACAAGCACTAATTTGATAAATCATCCCAAAATATGGGGAATATTAAAATGGGACAAATAATCATATTGAAACTAAGGAAAACTAATGAAAATGTGAAAAAAATAACATGAAGGTGATACCTAAGATCCACAATGGAGATAAAGGCCAACTGTAAAATGATGAAAACAAGATATATATCATGAAAATTAAAGTGATAAAAATGTAAAATGACATGATATAAGCAAGATACATATAATAATCATCACATATAAAATAATAATGAAATTAAATCCACTCATATGACAATGTGAATATATGAGTCAATTATTTGCTCACAAATGTCATGAAAGAACTCAACATGCAACATCTATAACATTTGATATATCCTATTATATTTGATGTTTATATATAATCATAGTATCATCCACTCTCTTTGAGATTCATCCTAGGAGTGTCTGGTACATGAGTTCTATGTAAAAATTAGGGATGTTAGAAGGAGGAGATCATGGGGCTTCCTAATGAGAAACATAAATGTGAAGAACCTACAACATTATATCACATACATCCTTTGAATTACTAGGTAGACTTGGCCATAGCGGGGGTCATTAATGTATTTTAGTTGGACTATATGAGATATTTTTTTAAGGTTGAGGTGAATGAAAGGAATAATGACTACACCATTCCAAGTTGTAGAATATCAGGTGTTGAAAACAAATAACATCACAAAAGAAGAGATATGTAAAATAAAGGGTTACAAAATAATATGCATAATAAAGTAATAAATATCATATATTACATCAAAACATATTATAAGTTGTTATAAATGAGAATCCTTGCATATATAGGAAAGGACAAATAAGGAGCAAATCATCCTAACCAATGTGGGATAAATACATAATAGGAAAAAGATAAAAGGCACATAGTAAACATGAGTAACCTACTCCAACAGCCCCCCCCCTCAAGTGAAGATAGGGGATAAAAATAACCAAAAAGAAAGAGGCATATCCACAGCATGAGTCTTGACAATAAGGCCTGATCAAGTACTCATGTACATTATATATCCATGAAATGGAGAAAGAGATAAAACCTATAGGAAATACCCCCCCCCCCCGCCAATTATGATGTAAAATAAAGAATTAATGAAGGATTTCATATGAAATCACCCAAGGATAACTATAATTGATACTAAAGTTGTCAATACTCTAATTCAAGATTACAAGATGACTAGTGCCGATGTCAACATCCTTAGCTAGAAGACTGTACAATCTCCATCTACATCAGATAGTGTTTCTTCCTTTTGTCAAAGGAAGAACATAAATAGTCTAATATAATTCTAACCATTCCACAATAGAGTATGAAGGAGGTATAAATACAAATATATTTTAATCACATCCAAGTATGAAGTGTAGCATATGTCTAGAGAGATTGTACATAATAATTAGATGTAATGCCATGAAAGTGAACTAATCATAAGAAATACATGGAACATTCACTAAAATAATGTCCATAGGAAATGAAGCATAATTCTCAATAAGTATAAACTCATAGGAAACATTAGAGTCATCTAAAGTGATAATCTATGGTGTCTTAACACCATGCATAGGAAAAAAGATAGGTTATGTAAATAGACATCCCAGTTCTAGTAGAAAATCATCCCATAGAGGTGGCTTGACAAAAATAAGAGAAATGTCTATCAGGAATGTGTCATTACAAAAAAATATAGTAGGAGGAGAGAGTACATCATTAGAAGAGAAAATCTTACTAAAAAGAGGATAAGGATATGGATAAGCATCATCCATGTCATCATCAAAATATAAATCCTCACTAATAGGAGGATAAGAAAGTGGAACAAGAGGTGGAGTAAGAGAGGGCTTAGAAAACCCAAAGGGATTAATATTCTCCTCAAAGAAGGCTAAAATAAAATCCAAATATTCCTTTGATGACATGGGATCCATAATATGAAATTTTTATCTATCTAAGACATTGAGGCAAATCAATCAAAGAGCCTAATCTTGCATAGATGCAATCCATGCAATATCTTTCTCATCTATGAATTTGGGAAGGTCACCAAGTATCATTCTCCAAAATCATTTTAGTTGAAGGTGTATCTTTATATTTATTTTCCAAATAGTGTAATTTTATTTTTTTAAGGTATTCATCATCAAAATACAAGGAAAAAACTAGGAAGAATAAATAATGACCCCCACCCCCCCCCCCCCCCCCCCCCCCCCCCCCCCGCCCCCCGAAAAAAAAAAAAAAAAAAAGACTAACTCTCAATTCAAAGAATGATAAGGAACAAATAAACCCCTAAAAATATGTAAGCCCCATAGAATTTTTCACTATATAATTGAGTTTATTTTAAAATATAAAGGACCCAAATGGATGGATAATCAAGAAACATACACTTTTAAATAAAATATAACTCGATTTTGAGTCACCGTTCAAAAGTTATAGCTTTTACAAGTTCATCATTAAAATGGGTCAAATAAGTAAACATTACACAAACATTAATGCACTAAGGACCAAAAAAATATTTACCACTTCAATAAAATGTGTTTAGTGGGATTTTATCCCAAGACCTCCCAAGTAATAATCGTCCACCAAAAAATGATTTACCACTTCACCTATTGCTTAGATTCATGAAGACTCCTTGCAAGATCCAAAAAATTGGTTGACTGGGCCCTGTTTTGACATCCCAAAAGGTGATATGAATTGAAGCATAGTGTTGCTTCCTATTACAGTCTAAAATTAGACTGATAATTATATCCTCTCCAAGAATCATATCTCAATTCATATATTGTATGGCCTCAAACTAACATAAAATCATATGACTATCTAGATGTTGAAGACATGTTGTTATAGTGATGCTAAAGCTACCAAAAGGGCTATACAACCTAATTCAAAAAATTTATAAATAGTAATAGAGGAAAATATTTATTATTAGATAATTGTACCAAGTTTTAGATGTAAAAATTTAGATTTATACCACATATGGAGAGAGAAAACTGCACAGGTGGCATGTTTATGCCAATAGACCATTGAGCAGGTTTTTCAATAAAAGGGCTCTATGGTGGAAAATTAAAACAAATTGTAGAGGACATAAAACTCTCAATTATATTCCCCTATTCTTTAAAATTTGTATTTTGATTCATGTGTGGCCTAAAAACATCTAAAAACAAGCATAAATTACCTTAAATGCTTCTAAAACAAACTTAAACATGAGTCTAAAAAAATAAGTACATAATGGTATAGCCTAGGATCCATATGACCTGGTCAATGGCCAAAAATATATGGATCACATATCCATGCAAAATTCCTCCACTTTACAAAGAATAAGTTTTTATATATGGACAAACCCTTGTAATAGAAAACTCACAAATAGATGGCTACACCACTTATAGCTCTGATAACATAAAAGGAATGATGAATAAATCATTCCAAGCCACATAATCTTAGGTGTTGACAAAAAATATCATCAAAAAGTGAGAGGTCTATAAAAAAATGGTTGTAAACTGATATGAAGAATAAAGTATCCAATATCATATATTACATCCAAACTTATTCTATATCGTAACAAATGAGAAACCTTGCATATAGACTTGAAAAATGTTGTTGGGTATCTCTACATCTATTTGTATGATTTGTAACACACTAGTGCCAAAGACAATAAACATACCCATGCTTGGTTATATAATTTGGTGGTGGAATATTTTGAATATTATAAATTTGAGTTACTTTTGGATGAATAGCATCTAATTAATATTGAATAACTTAATAGTGGGTTAAATAGTGCGTGTTCATCCCATGGAATAAATAAAAGCACCTAAGATTAGAAAGTTTAGGTGTTTGACTATGTGTGGTAGGAACTATGCCTATTGGCTTCTATTATGCTAAAAATATCTAATAAGATCTACACTATTTAGTTATATGATTGTATACCTTGTGAAACTCACAATATGGTTTGTCTTATTAGGTGGGTAGATGTGGTACCACATCTGACCTAGGTGGAGAATCATATTGGGGTCTATCTGGAACCTCTTAAAATAAATTATTACAATTAGAGCATAAAATGGTAGACTCAATAATTAGGATTCTACATGAGAAATATCTGGTACGCTCTATATGGATACTATAAGTGACAGAATCTGTGATGGGAAAAAATTAGCATTGGTAATTATTTAAGATTCAACCTTAATGTAGGCATATTAATGATGATCTCATAACTAAGAAAGTGAGATGGAAGAATTAAAAACTTGATGAGCTAGTATGGTCTAGTCATGGATCCATATTTAAGTATGCTCTAAAGAGGATTAAAAGTAACAAGAGAGGTGTGTGTGGTAGATGTTGGAATGTACTAATCTCATACATATGGAAATCAATCGAAGGAAGAGTAATTTTAGGAAAATAAGTAGATAAAATGATGTCAATTAATTTAATACTATAAATGGATGTAGTTTTCTTGTAGTAATGTTGAAGATAAGAAAGATAACATAACACTTCCACATATTTATCTAGGGAATAACTAGCTAAGTATTTTTCATTAAGGCCATAACCATCATGTTAGTCTTATGTGGTAAGATCAATATAAAGAATTATAACCATTATATACTAGAGAAGGAGTGGTAAGTGTGCTTCTTAGGGATAACCATATAAGCAAGGAAACCATAAGTTGGTTTACTAAAAGAAAAAGGTCACAAGGAAGGAGGAAACTAATTTATAATGTTAGAGAGTGGGTATAATGTTTTTTATATTAAGGTTGATCTCATCAGTATTGTCATCATCAAAATCTAATAGGTTATGTGGGATGTTGCCCATAAACTCAATATTACCTCTAGAACCTCAGTTAGAATTTATAGGGTAGTTAAAGCATTGGTATTCATGGAAAGGGATGTTTTTTTATTGTTGTTAAAGGGGGTATTTTTTAACTAGGGTCCCCAAACCATAGGATAAGTACAAAAAAAGAGAAACAAAGGTCTACTTGAGACAAAGAGAAAGACCTAGACAAAATAGGGCTTGAAATAGCCAAAACATAGCCCAAAAATAGTGAAAGACAAACAAAAATACTACAAAGAATAAAATTGATCCTAATCTATGTCAAGGTTTCCTGAGACATCCTCCTAGCAAATTTTCATCAATTTGAATCAACAATTTTTATTTATATATGTATTTATGGCACCTACAACACTAAACCTATTTGCCTTTCCCTTTGCCAGTAATATTTAGGTTGAATAAATCTCCAAAGTGTGATATGAGGTTCTCAACATTATGAATTCCCTCATTCATGGCTGCCTTGCTGTAATTTATCAAGAAACTAATGTTATTTGTTAGCTTCTCATTCTCATTCTCCAACATGTCCACCTAATATCGGAGGTTATGCAACTATTGATCATCATCCTTGGCAGCTATGATTTAGTTGAATATGTCATTCTCCTACTACAAAAACATGACCTTCCCTTTAAGGTCTATTAATTCCCTCATGGACTAGCGCATGATGGAATTTTGTAGATCTAATTCCTCAATAATCTTTTTTGCATTTTCCTTTCCTTCTAGGGAACTAATTAGATTGTTAAAATTATCATTAAGTTCTTGTTGTTTCTTACCAAATGGAGGCTTAAATTTGTCCTTAGAGTCATATCTATACTTTCCTTTCCTAGTTTCAAGAGGATTTAGCTAAGAAGTCATATCACCCAGATCCTCTTGATTATAATCTTCTCTAAGATCAACCCTATTATCTTTAGCTAAAATAGAGTCACTCATAGATTGACCTAATTTATCCTTCTTGCTTGGGATGACCATAGAGGTCCTAATTGCACTCCTTAGACATCTTTTGATATTGTCTTGTGTCTTAGTGGGTTGTACCTCTACAACATTTGATTCTTTCATAGCTACACTCTTGGAAGAAATGACCTCTATATTCTTGCTATTGCTTCTAGGGTATTTAATCTAACACCTTATTAATATTCCTAATGTCCACTAATTTATCCTCCATAGAATTATTTTGATCATGAGAGATATCTGGATTGATCTAATTCATACCCTTGAAGTACATATAAATTAGAAAAATCACCCTTTCATGTCTAGGATCTGGGTATTTTCCATTTTTATACTTTAAGATAGAGAATTCAACTGAATGATGTATAAAGGGAGGTTGAATGAAATGCCATGTTTAAAATAATTTAAGAACTTGAACAAGGACCATCTAATAATGTTAAACCTTCCTTTGAGAGTGACATATTGTATCAAATAAAAGGTAACCTCTCTATAAGGCTTGGGTAGTGATTTATGATTGAATCTGTTATGTAGTATTTCCAAAGTTTCCCCTTCCTCTATAAATATCTCCTTATCTCTTTTATAGTCTCTGGTAGATTTGAATTTTTTTTTCCTCAATTTCAAACCTATTACATGTGCAATCAGCTCCTCTATGATTTCCAAGGTGAACCCATTAATATTAATAGTTCTATCTTCCCAAGCATTATATAAAAGAGCCTATATATGTCTATCATGCCCTTCTATATTTTCCATGATTCCTAAAAATCCCCAAACTTACAAAGCCTCCAAAATTCTCTCATTATTATTTACTTCTTATGCAAATTTAGGTTTAATTTTGTTTAGTAATCCCATTGTGATTCCTAAATAGGGTTAGAAGAGTCTTTCCCAAATCCAAAATGCAATCTCCCCAACACACCCTAGGGCTATCATTTTATCACTTCTTGTAATAAAATAGTCTAATAGATGCACCATCAAGTATTGAAGCTTCTCAAAAATCTTAACAAAGGATAACCAAACTATTACAATTCAATGGAAAAACTTAATACTAGGTTACCAATATCTCCTCCCCCTAGACTTAAGAGGGTTCCCCAATTCCTCAAATGAAATGTTCATTAGGTAAACCTTCACTCTTTATCCTTTGGACAAGGTCCCTAAGAATCTCTTTAGAGTCCATCCAAGAAGTCTAACCCAATGAGGCCATACCCTTATTTGCAAACTAATATGATATAGTGTTTCCCTCATGATATATGTGTTGAATAAGAACTTGATGCAAGGAGTCCAAAATGGATATTGTTTCTTCTATTACTTGTTTAATGGACCATCTAGTGACATTTTTCATAGATAGACAATTCAATATATTAAGATAATATCCCTATATTATGAGTCTTTTCACTCCCATTTTTTTCACCTATATAAGACTTCATAGAGTCACAAGTGCTTTAGCATAGTGGTTAGAATTAACACCCATATCTATAACATAAGCTACCACAAGGTCTCCCTAATGATCTCTTAGGATGCCACCTCCTCCATCTAGGCCTAGATTACCTTTTGAAGATCCATCAAAGTTGAGCTTTAGCCATCCTAAATGAGTGAATTTACATTTAGTTATTTTTCTAATATCATCTTTAGGATCAGTCTTACCCAGCCTAGATGTGTCAATTTGCTAGTTAAGAGTAGGTATTTATTCAAATAGGAGGAAGATTTTACCTTTCTTATTAGACTCAATGTTTTAGTTCTCCAAGATGTTTTCAAATATCCTTTTGGATATTAATTTGTTTTTACATTTCTTCTCTATGAATATCCTATTATTGGGCTTTCCCTAAATACCTCAAATGAGGATGTAAAGAAAGTTTCCATATTTTATTGAGAAGGAAATTCTAAAAGGGGTAGTCCCATGACTACCATACTTATATAAAGGATCCTATTTTCACACAATAGACATTAAATTTAAGAAGAAAATAGCTCCAAATTTCTTGTGAGTAAGTGCATTCCATGAGAAAATGGGATACATAGTCATTATCCTTTTCATAAAGTACACATCTATAAGTTAAAATGCATCCTATTTTTCTTAAATTTTCCATGTTAAGTATTCTATTTTGAACTATGACCCAAAGGAAGAAATTTATTTTAGGTGTAATCCATTTGTCCTAAAAAATATCCCAATTGTAATTACCATTAGGATTTTTTTCCAGTAGATCATACCCTAAATTTACTTTATAATGACCATTGAAAGACTCTTTCCATACAAGTGGATCCTCTATATTATTCAAAGGTATATGAATATTTCTCAAAAAAATGTTCAAATTAGATAACCTCAAAGAATCCTCATAATTAATGTTATCTAAAATTTATTTTTTATAGAATTTGTCACCTTCCACCCCCTGCCAATAATCTTGAGCTTTATGACCATACTTGTTCTAAATACCCTCTTATAAATGATTCCAAGTCTCAGATTGACTAAGAAGATGATCCAATACCCATGAGTTTGTCCAAAAATACACCTTGTGACCATTTCCAATCTAGCATTTAGAGCCAATGTAAATCAAATCCTTATTAAAAATAAAAAAAAAAAAATAGAAATGGGAGCTGCATATAAATTGATCTTCTACAAGAATGTTCAATGGTTCATAACCCTCTAAATATTTAAAATACATAATTTTAACCTAGAAGTTATTTGTCTTGAAAAATATCCAAACAAAATTTGAAATAAGTGATTTGTTCATTATCTACAAGTTCCTTAGGCCAAGATCATCATATTATTTTTTAGTACAAACTTTGTTCCAAGCAATGAGATGAAATC
Organism: Torreya grandis; assembly: GCA_037957365.1. Lineage (NCBI taxonomy): Eukaryota > Viridiplantae > Streptophyta > Pinopsida > Cupressales > Taxaceae > Torreya > Torreya grandis. The sequence continues at coordinate 232,404 of JARHVA010005661.1, forward strand.
TATTTGTCTCATCAGTACCAAACCAAATAAAATTATGTTGAATATTTGTTAGCTTATCCTCAATGTACTTGGGAAAACTAAAAAGTGAAATAAGATATATAGGAAGACATTAAAACACACTTTTGATTAACAAAACCTTGCTTTCCTAAGATAAAAGCTTACCTTTCCAGCTTGCAAGAATCCTTTGGAATATCTTAATTAATAGATTCCACACTAAATTTGAGTACTGATTACTAAAAATAGGCATGCCAATATAAGAAGGTAAAACTTTGATTTAGCATCTAATAGAAGAGATATTATATCTTGTCTATCAATAGATGTATTGAAAAAATAAATAAAGATTTTATCAAAGTTGATTTTATGATTAGAGGCTCATTATACATAACCAGGATTTGTTTATAACTCTAGATTCCTGAATATAAGCTTCAACCAAAATAATGGTGTCATCCACAAATTTTTGGTGAGAGATAGGATCCATGAAGTGGGCTAGTTTAAAACCTTTTAAATTAGAAAAGGCAATATCTTTAGTAATGAATCTACTAAGATATTTGGCCATGATGATGAAAAAAGGGGATAAGGGATCCCCTTGTCTCACCCCTTTAGTACTATTGAAAAATCTATAGGTAATGCCATTAAAAATCACATAAAACATACAAGAGGAAATGCAAGATCTAATGAATTTTCTAAATTTGTCTTGAAAACTAAATTGAGCTTGAACTCTATCCAAATATATCTAATCTAATATTTCATATGTTTATGTAATAAAAAATGCATCAAGTCTATAAATCAATCCTAACTTGGAGAATATAAATCCTACTTACACTTCTAATTGGGGATACATTAGATAATATGGAACATGACCAATATGTGGATCTATTAAACCCAATTAGGGGATCTCTTATCATAATAAACAATACTAGGGAGCATTCCAAATCCTCTAATCAAGCATAAATATGTAATAACCCTAACTAATACCTATGTTTTCATAATCACTAAACTTATAACAAGTGGAGCAAATAAATCTAATCTAGTGCTCACCAAATCTTGTGGCATAATATGGGGGTTAATAAACAAAAAAATATGAATAGAAGAATCTCAATTAAGTTATGTATAATTAAGACACTAATGCATGGAGAAGAAGATTAATATTATTTTAATCCAATACTTATACTACTTTTATCTACTAAAGAGAAGAACAAAGTTAGAGAATACTTACCTAAAATATGAACCCATCGAGACTCAATATCTCACTTGGCTAAGGGGCCTTTGAAAGAGGGTTTTGGGGTTTGTAATGATCACTAAGAAAGGCCAAAGCATCCAAGACTTATCCACAAGACTAGATTATCCAATTAGAAACCATAAGCTTAGAATCCTCAAGTGGAATGGTGGAAGATCATATTGTAAAGAAGTGCAAGAGAATAATAACTCTTTTTCATTTGTAAATAATGATGAAATGATCTTGTATATAAATATAGATTTAACCCTAATCCATTATAAAAGTTTGGACCAATAGGTTTGACTCAATCAACCTAGTACTATCATTGACAAAAATTCACTAGGTTGTGGGATAGGTTGGCCAAGAGCTGACTTGGAACCTAAATAAATTTTACCCACAAGAGTACAAGGTCAACCCAGTTGACCTAATACTATAGACTATTGAAAGGGGTTCTAGGTGAGGAAAAGAGGGACATAAGATGGTAAAAGGTTGGAGGAGTGTGAAAAAGAGGAGTAATATCTTAGGTAAATGTTTTAGGAGCTATTTGGATTGGTAATACATGGCCAGAAGGGACAACAATATTATGAAGCACCAATGGTCTACCCACTCCTTTCCCAATGCACCCCTTAGGGTGTGAACTCAAAGAGATTGAGACTTGATGGGTTATTGAAAGATAAAAAGCATTAGTATTTGATAATAGTTTGAAAATATTATGTTTATACGTATGTCCCACTCTAAGCTCATCACATGTCACTAAGGTGTAATAGGGGATGGTGCTTTTAGAAAGAACATAATAACACAAAATGTTGAGTCAAAAAAATAAAGTTGTAGTATTTTAAAGCAAAAATAACTAAAAGTAAATGACTGTAAGGGAAAAAACTAAAAAGTAAATATGATACATACCTTGACTTACCTTTATTGTTAGATGGTTATCTGATATGTTTCTAGTTTTGATTTTAGAGGGCATAAAGAATAATTTTGACAAACCCAAGAATACAAAATTAAAGATAAAAAAAATAAACATAGGAAATCCAAGATAACTAGTTTTATGTAGACATGGCGTACTTTTAAATTTGGCAAGATTGGGTGACAAGTGTTATGTTAGTACAAATTACCAAGTCAAATTTTTAGAGTAAATTGGGTAACCAAAAATAAAAGGCTAATAAAGATAAAAAAAATCAAACAAGTAAACTTTAAGTAAGGAAGGAAAACTCACCAATTCAAACCAAGTATACATGTCAAAAAAGATGGTAATCAAATATTGATGTGAATGTAGTAACAATCCTTACTTAAATAAAGATGGTCAAGTAAAAATGGTAAAATAACATTGATGAATGACAACAAATAATCCTTACTCAATCATCAATGGAAAAAGGTGCATAAAAGGGAAAATAACATTGATGAGTGAGAAATAACAAGCCAGCCTCACTCAATAATGAAAAAAGTACATGAAATTAGAAATGAACTCAAGTGTTTGTAAAAATGGGTTGTACAACAATGATAAATGGTAAAATAAATCAAGGCACATCTATAAATGTAGAGCCATGGTAAAAATAAAGTAATCCATAATCACTCAAACATATTGTTTTACTCTAAGAATAGATAAAACTAAAACAAAGTAGTGCTAGAATTTTTTTAAGATGTGAAGAAGAGGAAAGTAGAGAAGAGGTAAAATAGATTTAAAATCACAATTTGCATATCAAGGGAGGAAATTAAATGTGTGTAGGGGAAAATGAAGGAAAAAATAAGGTAGAGGAACTCCTTATCGAAGTCAAGACACTAAAATTAGGTTTATCAAAACAAGAGGACTTTTGACCTTAAGGAATATGAAAAACTTCTCTTAGCCACACAAGTCTTAGATCAACAAATGATGTAGATAATCCCATGAAGGATATATTTATGAAAATTAAAATGGACCTACCTTCCCACAATGTGTTTATCATTCCTCAAGACCCCTTACAGAGTCGTCAGTCTACTGTGAAGATTGTGTACTTCCATGAGAAAGTATGTAAAACCATAGAGTTTTTTGAATTCTCCTATTCTAATATGCTACCCTACTATACCAAAATGGGCCTCAACTCTAGTGTGAGGCCAATTGTGGAGTTTGAGCTTCGATTGGAGATATGATATGTGCTTGGAATCATGTCTTTTGGTGTGATTTTAAATTTTGATATTTTTATATTGCCTTTTCTATACCATTATCTTTTTTTTTAAATGATTTGGCTTTTAACTTTATTGATGGATTTTTTTATTCCTCCTCTACATGGATTGGGAAAACCAGACATGGGTTCTATAGGAGTTTCATTTGAATACTTGGGACTTAGTTTTTGAAAGAGAGAACTCAAAGAGCATGGTGTCTAAGAGTCTCATAAAATTAGATGAAATAAAAGTTCTATCTTGACTTAGACCTTGTTTTATCGAATGTGGAGTGAAAGGAATAGAAATAAAGAGGAATGAAATATGAAATAATTTGAATTAATTCAAATCATAAAAAAATGTGATAAAGGGTGAAAAAGGGTACAATGATAGAAAAGTGTGATTCCTTATCATAAGAATGAATGAAATGGAGGAAAACATACTAGCATAGATTTTTGTGCAAATTCCATCTACAAAAAGAATCAAAAACTTTTAACCATTATAAAACACATTCTAGAAAAGGAATAACAAGATGGTTATTTTATGAGGAAGGCCATGTCCTATCCATAGTCCTACATTGTAACTCATAAAATAAAAACCCACAAGGGTACCAAAAATTATTGGAAAAATAAATGAGGTAATAAAAAGATGGTATTTATGAGGAAGGCTAGGTCCTATCCATGGTATTACACTACAAATAATAAAAGAAAAACCTAAAGGGTGTCAAATAATGGATTAAAGTTTATGAAAACAAAGAGACTATAGTATATCAAAGAGGAAGATTGGGTCCTATCCATGGTTTTACAATGCAACTCATAAGAAAAATGGGAAACTAAAAAACCAAAAGAAAGGCTAAGGTTTGTGAATAAAGAGAACTACTGCACAAGGTGAGACCCATGTAAGTAACCTACAAATTTTTTTAGAGAGATAGCATATATAAATCATGAAAATAAGGAAAGGTTTAGGCAAAATACTTCTTGAGGAATTGTCCGTTACTGGGATCTTTGAAAACATAGACTTAATTAATTTGAAGGTGGTAGGTACTTGAACAGATAACATCTTTGACTAAATAGGGACCCCACTATTTTTGGGCATATTTACCTTATTTATCATGAGTGTAGTCTAATTTAAGGATAAAATCACCAAAATTAAACATGCAAACTTTAACACATTTATTATGTTATTTGGCAATACGGGCCTTAAATTGGTGATTATGTTGTAAATCAAAAAGATGATGTTCATTAAGGAGATCAAGGGCATGAAGGTGAGCTTCACATAATTATTCATCAAGTATGATACCATGAAGATATATATATGAATAGAGGTAAGCTCCACTTCTAAAGGAAGGACTGATTCAGAACCATAAACTAGAGAGAATGGTGTTACCCCAGTGGTAGTATGTATGTTAGTCTGATAGGCCCAAAGAGTAGGATAAAGATGAAGGTGTCAATCTGTACTAGTTTCACAAATTGTCTTTTGGATGATTTTATTTAGAATTTTGTTTATGGCCTTAGATTATCCTTTACATTATGGATGATAAGATGTGGAAAATTTGTGATTAATCTTAAATTTAGCAAAAAGTTATTTGACATCCTTATTTTTGAAATTACCACCATTATCTAAAATGATAGTATGAGGGACACCAAATCAAAAAATGATTTTATTGAGAATAAATTTAGAGATGGTGGTACCAGTGACATTAACAAGGGGAATAGATTCAACCCACTTGGTCAAGTAGTTTTTAGATGTAATTATAAACATATGCCCATATTTATAGTGAGGTAATTTTTTGATGAGATCTAATCCCCACATGGAGAATGGCCAGGGAGATTTGATAGTTTGAAGCTTAGCTAGAGGTGAATGAATTAGATTATCATGAATTTGTCAAGTACACTTTTTAGATAATTTTATTGCATCCTTTTCAAGAGTGAGCCAAAATTATCCCATATGTAGGCATTTGTGGGCTATAGCATGTCTGCTATAGTGGCCACCATAAATGCCCCGATGTGCTTATTCAATAAAAAGAGGGACCTCATCTTGCATAAAATAGTAGAGTAAGGTACCTTCAAAATTTTGATAATAAAGGATGTTATATCAAAATACATATTTAAAATCTTATTTGTGAATGTGAGTCTTTTCATGAGAGTCTAAGTTGGGAGGATAAGTTTGGTGTTCTAAAAATTGAATTATGTCTTTATACCATAAGCTTTGTCAAATAGTGATATCCTTAATGTGGCAAATAAGTGAATATTATGGTTGAATAGGGGATGGATATTTTCTTATTTGGATAAGAAAAGTGGGATAAAAAAAAATTGGTGGGGATGAAAAGGGAAGCTGAAAAAGCAAGGGAATCATCAATGGAATTTTGATCTCAAGGGATAAGCTCGATAGTAAAAGAGATGAAGTCTTTGGTAAGTTTAGTTATAATTTTATGATAATAAATGAGATTATTTATTTTTCATTGGTAATCACCATTTAAATGACATCAAAAAAGTTGAGAATCACCTAAGGCACACATGTATTAGATATCTAAATTAAGAGAAGCTCTCATGCATAAGATTAAAGCTTCATACTCTACCATATTATTAGTGATGTCAAATGTTAAGAAAAAATCTAAAGGGATGATTTTTATGAAAGGAATTGTAATAATTCAACCTATCCTAACTCCTTGAAGGCATTTAGCACCATCAAATTGAAGGGTCCAAGTATCCTTGTGTAAGTTGACATTAATTTCAAGATGTTCTTTGATAACTACTTTTGGTTTAGTAGTGTTGGGGAAGATATAGGATTCATCAAGATTAATTTCTTCAAGATCAAAAATAAATTTATTAAATTAATCTTCAAGAGACATAGCTTGATTGATACCTTCAATATAGATAATATTTTCATCAGGGAGACTACCTTGAAGGTGATTGGTATTTGGTATAGGAGCTGTGGCAAGTTGATTGGATATGATTTGTCCTTTGATAACTTTTTGAGTGACATTAAAAATATCAAATTCCATAAAGAGGACCATCCATTTGCCAATTTTGTCTCTAAGAAGAAAGGCTTTGGAAAAGAAGTGACGAAGAGGGTTAGAATGAATGATGACATAAGTGGTCTAATAAAATATGTAATGTCAAAGCTTTTTAGTTATGAAAAAGATTGTAAGGCAATCATGTTAAACTTTTATATAATGTTTCTCATAATTGATGAGGCCTCAATTGATGTACTAGATAGAATATACTCTTCTAGTATCATCTTATTAGGTAAGCATTGTCCCAACTAATATGGGTGTGAAAGAAGTTTATAGGATCAAAGGTCAATCATCTAAAGGAGGATGAAGCATAGATAGGTGAAATAATGATTATTTCATGTTATCAAAGGCTTTTTGAAAAGGATCCATCCCTTCTAAAGCATGACTTTTCTTAAGAAGAGAATTGATGGAGTGGGTATGGTAAGAATTGATGGAGTGGGTATGGTAAGCCATTTCAAGGATGAATCATCAGATTGCCCCAAGTTTTTTGAGATAAGTATAAATGCCCAAAATGGAATGAGGAATGGGAATGTTGATGATAACACTAATCTTAGTAGGTTCAATGTTGATTCCACAAAAAGAGACTAGGAATCCTAGTAGTTTTCCAAATGTGACACCAAAGACACATTTGTAAGGATTTAGTCAAAATCATTATTTAATAAGATGGTCAAATATGATTGCAAGGTTAGAAAGATGGGTCTTGTGACTTTTAGATCTATTAATGAAGTCATCCAAATAGTTTTAACAAGTTTATGGATAATATCATGAAAAATATGAGTCATTTCTCATTGGTAAGTGGCTCTACAATTTTTGAGGTTGAAGCATATTTTAACATAGCAATAGGTACCCTATTTTCTAGTGAAATTTGTCTTATGTTGGTCTTCAAGATCAATGTGAATTTTATTTTCACTCGAGAAGCCATCCATAAGAGATAACATTTTATAACTAGTTATGGAATATACAATGGAATCTATCAAAGGTAAAGGGAAGTTATCATTGAGACAAATGAGATTAATATTATAGAAATCAATTCAAATGAAAATGACCATAGTGACCTTTTTCCAAATATGAACTATGTTAAAAACCTATTCAAAATAGTCTACTAGTTTGATAAATTTAGAATCAAGAAGTTTGATGATTTCTTTTTAACATAAGATGGCAAACTTGGGTGGAAATTTCCTTTTATTTTGATGTACAGGTTTGGCATTAGGATAAGTGATGATATTATGAATGAAAATGCTAGGTTCAATACCAAGCATGTCCTCATAGGACCAAGCAAATATCTCATGATATTTATCAAAAAATAAGTTAAATTTATCATATTTAGTAGGTGGGAGTTCATGAGAAACTATTATTGGTCAAGGGCATGGTGGAGTACCATATTAAATATGATTAGTTTCTTTGATAAGCATAAAATTTCCATCTTGGAAGTGGTATGGTGCATTAAGTAAAGAAGAAATTGGATTAGCTTTAGGATCAATGCTAGTAATGAAGTTATTGAAACAAGGGACTTTAGTTTTGAAATTTCCAAGTTTGTGATTTTATTGAGGAAGCTGAGGTTCTTGGGCATGAAATATTCCAAGAATAAATTCATCTCTAGTCAAGGTAGGAAGAGGACCATAATACTCAATGTATACTTTGAGATCAAGAATGTTATTACCATGGAAATCATATTCAATATGTATCTGATAGACACCAGTGGACTTAACATCTAATGTAATCTCAAATGTAGGAGAAGTAAATGGATTAGATGGGATTGGTGTGTCATTAGATTCATTGACAAGGGAAAGATCAGATGTAATGATGGGATCCATAGGTGGTAGAGAAGATGCAGGAATTTTTGGAGGTTCATAAGGTATGATTTTGTCTACTAGCTAAGGAATATCAAGAAGTGAAGAATTAATAGGAGTCACATGACCTTTGGGATCTAATTCATGATTTTGGGAAATGGTATAGACATCTTGATTAAAAGCATGGATTTGAGATAAAGTTTTTTGATAATGTTGAACATCCAAATCATGAGATTGAACTTGGGCCATTATGTAATTATCATCATATGTTGGAGAAATTATACATGCTTTAGATTCAAGGGAAGTTTTATAAGGTGAAATATCAATATTACTGAATGTATGTGGAGACATGATGAGAGGATCCTAAAACAATTTGTCCACTCCATAATCATTACATGTGAAGGCCTCTTCTTGTAAAGAAGGTTCTTGAGCATTGTACAGAGGGGAAAAGTCAATGATCTCATCAATGAGGAGAATATTATGGTCCTAAATTAATAGAGAAGGAGGAAGGCATTCTAAAATGTAGGGTAGTAGCTTGGTAATATTTCAAGTATGTTTCAAATGATTAGGTTCATCATAATTTGAATCAACAAGAGTGACTTGTAAATTAAGATTGATGTTAATGAACTCAGGTAAAGGAGAACTATTAATAGTAGTAATGGTAGAAAGATGATACTGAGTTTTTGTATTATCAATTTGAATACTCCAAGGGTTAGGATCAACCTCATGCTTATACCATTTTCCATTATGTAAGAATTTAATGCATTGGCTACCGAAAGAAGAAATTTCCCTCTTTTTATGAGTCCAAGGATGAACAAGGAGTATATTATAGATAAGGGAAAATGAAGGAACACAAGATTATTTCAAATGGTTTTATGTCCAATTGTTAAGGGAATTAAAATACAACCAAGTGGCTTTTGATTAGTCTTATCAAATCTATGACAGGTGAGGTGGGTTTGCTTAAGATGATCTTTACTATAACCAAGTTGTTGGATAAGGCTTGGAAGAAGGATAAATAGTTTCAATGGTATGTATTTTGGTAGGTTGAGGTTCAATAAAATGTGGTTCTTCATATATAAGACATGGATATTCAATTTTCTTAAATTATTTCATAAATAACTTGTAATGAGAAGAGGAAGTACAAACCAACTCCATAAGTGGAATCTTGTAAGGCATAGAGTAAAGCTCTTCAAGAAAGTTCTAATGAGATTTAAAAGAATAAAAAACATGAGGTTTAGGAGGTAAGATATATTTTAAAGGAATAGAAGTGGTTAAGGGTTTGGAAGGAGGAGCTAGTTCCTCAGGGGCTTCCAAAGATAGATTTATGGTTGTAGTATCTTTAATGAGTTGTTCTTCCAAAGATGGATTTTTAGGTTTGTAAATAAGAGATTTGTGAGCTATCTTGTGATGATAATTAACCTTAATAGTGTTAACATATTGAGAATTATTATAATATTTTTCATAATCGGCATTAATGGCATAAACATCCTTGGTATTTTGTTGATTATTAGTTGTGGGAAAATAGTTTTGGTTATTTGAGGTAGAAGATTTGGAAACTTGTCATTTTTTAGAAGAATTGGTGTACTATTGATGATGAAGATTTATCATGGTTTAATGATTAAAGGAATCACCAAGAATATAAGAGACAACAAATTTATTGATCCCTCTACAAGATTCATGGGAGTGACCAATGTTGGCATGGAACTAACAAAATTGATTAGGGTCATACCACTTAGGAGGATTGTTAGGATAAGTAAAAGGTTTAGAGGGAATTAAAAATTATTTCATTTGATACACAATGAGTGGTGTGTGAGAAGATGAAGGAATGTCAACTTTGGTAACTCTTGGTTTGGTTTGAGGAGTATTATCAGTGATACAATTAGTATATGTTTGAAAATATCCTTTAATAAGTTTAGGATTAGGTTCAAATTTATTCATGAGAAAGTATTGATGTTTAGCTTGGTTAAAAGCTTCATTAAGTATTTGGGGAGTAAAATTTCAAACCTTATATTAAAGAGGAGTTAAAGTAGTGATGAAGATTTTAAACAAGTTATCATTAGTCATGTTATGATTGGATTTATGGGCTAGATATTTCTATCATTTGATAAAATTATGAGTTTATTTGGTGGGAGATTGCTTATCATTGATGAAGTGGTTAAGAATTTTTTTTGGAAGATCATTATGTTGAAACTCTTTAACTAAAGGATTGACTAAATCCTCAAATTGCTAAATGGAATATTGGGGAAGTTAGTTGTACCATTCTAATACATTAGACATGAATGTTTTGATTAAGATTTTATTTGTGGTATAATTATTAGTTTGGATCCACTCTTTGTAAATATTTCTAAAGGATTTAAGGAAGGATGAAAGGTCTTTAGTCCCATCATACTTGATAGTTGGAGATATATTACCAATATCAATAGAGATAATGAAGTGAGCTAAAGGCTCATTTTGGATACTTTGAAGCATTTTGTTATTTATAAAAGGTTGAGGAATAACATTTCCTAAAGCATCTATATGAGGTAGAGGAATACAATTAGGATTGGCTTGAGGATGGATAATCAAAGGTTGATTAGAAATATTGATCATATGATGTTGTAGGTGCATCATTTAAGAGGTGTTATAAGTTTGCATTATTTTCATTTTTTGTATGACTTATGCAAGAAGTTGAGTCATATCAATTGGTGGGTTGGTGTTTTTAGGATCACTCCCCAAATTGGTATTAGGGGTAGGGTTATTAGAAGATGGATTATTAGTGGGATTATTGATTAAACTTATGTCAATTGCTCCCACATTATTTTAAATAGTTTGAAGATGAGAATTATCTTAATAGGTATAAAAAAGATCAAATATGCCTACTTCATCTTGAGGTGTGATTTACACGATGTTACAAGCCATGGATTAAGGATGGGGAGAGGTGCCCCAAGAGTGATGGTTCTTTTGGGAGGAAAAGAGAGGAAGAAATGAACATACTATATAGTATCTAAATGGATTCAAGTTGTCTAAGAATATTATGGTAGGGGACCTCATGATGACTTGAGAAAAATGAACAAAATGCCAAGAGAGATAGAGAACTGAGTCAAATAAATAATGAAAGTAGTAAGACTGGTTAACCTAGTACTATAAATTAAGGAAATAGAGCCTAATAAGAGTACAAGGTCAACTAGGTCAACCTAGTACTTAAAATAGGGTCTAAAAAACTTAGAAAGTAAGGATATAGAGTTGATAGGGTCAACCTAGTACTGTAAACTAGGATAGAAAACAAGAAGATAAGGATACAGAGTCGATAAGATTGACTTAGTACTATATCTTGAGGGGAAGAAAAGAATATTATGTTGACAGAGTTGAATCAATATTGTAGGTAAGGGAAACAAATAGTATATAAGAGACTATGTTGAATAACATGACAGTGTAATGAAATAAGAAAAAAATTCAATTACTTTTTAAAGTAATAAATGAAAATAAACACACAATCAATTGGGTCAATGAGGATGATCCAATTAAGGCACATAACACAAAACATTACATCAATGCTAACTAATGCAAGTTTTTACAATGCAACATATAATTAAATAGAGACAAGTGGTCAACTTGAAAATTAAATTTTAACTAAGTGGTCATCTTGAATGTTATTGAGATTATTAGAGTATGATTTTAAGTGTGATAGGAATTTAGCTATAAATAAAGAACTAGAAATCAATCTATGGATGGTTTCAGGGTGTTTAGGCTAAAAAGGATCTATGTTGGCAATGGTATTGGCTTGGTATTGGGGCCTACTCCCTGAATTCACACATCACAATGATAAGGGTGTCGAGTGCTTTGCCAATATATACCATTAACCATGTGTTTATACTTGGACAGAAAACTAAGTTGGCTTCCCCTTTGGTGATTAAGTCCAAGTAGGTAGGTCGTGGGTAGATAATTATTTAAATGAATTTTAAGATTAAGTGATTTGGTACTGTGTGAAAAAAATATAAAAATAGTGTAACTAAATGGTATATTGAAAAACCACCTAATTTGACTATGTGATTTATTTTAAGAATGAAAGCAATTGAAAGTGAAAGTGTGAAGTAATTACTATCATATAGATGTTAATTCCAACTTTGAAACATAGTACGGTGTCATTGTATATGATAGTGTATGCAGACATTAAAGTAAAAAGTTGATAGTGTCACTACTATACTACTAAATCAAGGGTCTATTAAGAACTAATCGAGTAGTATTGACCTAGTCTTTTAGATAGAATATAGAATACAAAACTAGGTTGACTAGTTTGACCTATTTTTCTATATAGTTGTAGATTTAAAGACTACAAACTATGAAAAATAAAAATGTAATGAATAAAATAAATGACATATAAATAAATAATGTGACCTTGTTGGGGTGGAATATGTAGAGGAAAGTGAGATTGTTGTTGAAGTGCCTTGATTTTTACTTGCAAATTCTGCCAACTATGTCGACTAGGTCGACCTAATTCTATAGTGCTATGTTTGTTAAAGACTATGAAGAATACTATACTAGCAGTGTCAACCTAGTATGTTTTTTGGAAGATTTGAAGTATAATATGTTGACCTAATTGACCTAGTAGCCTATTTGGAATTGAAAAACTTGTACTTTGTCAACTTGTTTGACCTAGTAGCTTATATCTAATAAAAAACTGCATAAATAGAATAGAGTCATTTTGATGTGAATATGTGTTAAACCTACACAAAAAAGTTATAAATTATGTTGTCCATGTCAAAATAGTATCAAAAATATAGAAAAATAATAAATAAAATGATAAAATAATGAAAAATGTGAAATAAAACCTATAAGGTTTAGATACACATCAGGTTCACTAGAATGTATATAATTAGAAATGCATCAAATATATAAATTAATCCTAACTCATAAAAGATAGATCATACATATACTTATGATTGAGGATACATTAGATAATTGGGAACATGACCAATATGTGGATATGTTAGACCTAATTAGGGGATCTCTTATCATAATAAACAATACTAGGGAGGGTTCCAAAGCCTCCAGTCAAACACAATCATATAATAAACATAACTAATCCCTATGTTTTCATATTAACTAAACTAATAGCAAGTAAAGCAAATAAATATAATATAGTGCTCACCAAATCTTGTGGCACAATATGGAGGTGAATAAACAAACAAACATACATAGGAGAATCTCAATTAAGCTATGTATGAGTAAGACCCTAATGCATGGGGAAGAAGAGTAATATTATTTGAAGCCAATACTTATGATACTTCTATGTACTAAAGAGAGGAGAAAAGTTAGAGAATACTTAATTAAAATACTTGTAAAAATTCAATCTCTCCCTTAGCCAAAGGGGCCTTAAAATAGGTTTGTGTAGTTTATAAGGACCACTAAGAAAGACCAAAGCATCCAAGACTTCTCCACAAGAATATATTATCCAAGTAGAAACCCTAAGTTGAGACTCCTCAAGTATAATGGTGGAAGATAAAATTATAAGGAAGTGAAAGTGAATAATAAATCTTCCTCATTTGTAAATAATGACAAAATGATCTTGTATATATAGGTGGATTTAACCCCAAACCCTTCTAAAAGTTTTGGCTAACAGGGTCAACTCAGTTGACCTAGTACTGTTATGGACAAAAATTCACTAGGTCACAATCTAAGTTGTCTAAGAGCTGACCTAGACCCTAAATGAATTTTACGCACAAGAGTATAGGGTCGACCTAGTTAACTTAGTATGACATACTGTTAAAAGGGGTTTTAGGTGAGGAAAAGAGGGATAAAAGATGGTAAAAGTATGGAAGAGTGTGAAAAAGAGGATTAATATCTTAGGTAAATGTTTTAGGAGTTGGTTTGATTGGTAATAAGTGGTCATAAGGGATAACAATCCTATGAAACACTAATGGTCTGCTCACTCCTTTCCTAATGAATCCTTTGGGACATTCACTTAGAGAGATTGATACTCGATAGGTTCTTGCAAGATAGAAAGTACCAATATTCGATAAAAGTTTGAAAATATTATGTGTATACAATATGCCTTATCCATGCCTAACTTTAATACCATTGCAGTTCTTTATCTTTTATCCATAGAGTGTATAGATTGATGTACCAAAATTACACTATATTGAATTTGTCTACCAAGGACAAATATTCCTTGTTGAGACTAAATGATTTTTTCCATGATTGTTTTCATCCTTAACAAAATCAATTTAGTGATGATTTTATAAATGGAATTACATAAGTTGATGGGATGAAAACCATAAAAATTCACTGCCCCTTCCTTCTTAAGGATTACCACTAAAAAGGTGTGGTTAAATTATTTTAACAATTGAATTGTAAAAAAGGAATTAATTGATAGTTACAACCACATCATCTCCTATGATGTCCTAAACTTTTTTGGAAAAGGGCAATGGGGAAACCATATAGATGAGGAGCTTTATCCAGATTCATTTTAGAAAGAATATATTTGAGATCTTCATTGGAAGTGACTAATTTAAGCACTACATTGTCCTCCTAATTCACTAATTCAGGGATCACATGAAAAAGCTATTGCTCAAATCTAATAATCTTTATAAAATCATTTTTGTACATATTTTTAAAGAATCTGATGCTCTCTTGATTAATGTAATCAGAATCTGAAGTGAGATGTCCTTTACTATCATTGATTTCCTTGATAGAATTATGATTTATGTGCTTTAAAGTGGACATATGAAAAAATTGGGTGTTTCTATCTCCTTCTTTAAGCCAAATGTTTCTGTATTTTTGTCTCCAAAGAGTTTCTTCCCTTTCTGCTATAGTATGATAATCACATAAAATTTGTATTTCTTTGTTTTTCATCTCTATATCATATCCATTATTTTCAATCTATTCTTCAATCTTTGAGATTTCATCTTTTAAAGAAGAACATTACCAAAAAATTGTTTGTTTTACTATTTAATTTTGATTTTCACATTTTTTTCAACTAAAATGAACATAGTTGAACCATGTCCACTAGAGGACCATCAATAACATATTTTTAGATAATCTTCTCATTCAATCTAAAAATATATATAATGTATGGTGATGTGTACACATATACATGTAAAATACATGAGTGTTTTTATTAGGCCACCGTGTTACATAACCATGCATTTCATAAATCATTAACAACTGTAATGATAATCAAAATTACCATAGTGCCCTTGGCTTTGGTCCAAATGCCATTGTGTGTAATATATACATAGTTGGTATCTTAACATGTATTTTTCAAATATTCTATTTTATAAATTTTAATGTTTTAAATTATAAATTATTTGGCTAAACCTATCATAAAAAAATGATAAAAGTCTTATCTTTGCATAGTGCTCAATCCATTATCAACAATGTAGTTGAAAAACTTATTATAACCTTTAATATCTATAACCACTTTTTAAAATTAAATGGAAAAAATGTTTTAAAAATTATATTCCCTAAGCTTCAAAATTAATGGAGTGAGACCTAAAAAATTCACTGCAAACAACTCATTGTATACTATAAATACTCATAAAATAAAATCCAAATCAACTCTTAGATCAATTGTTATCAAAATAAGCCAAAGATATCATGTTAAAAAAAGAATAAAAATACATTGAAGTGTGAATTTAAAAGTTATTAAATATCTTGAACAGGATATAGAGTCTTCCATATACACATATGGAGTAGGAACCATTTAAAATCCAATAACTTGATGAACAATCACTGCATCAAGGGAATCAACATTTCATCACATAGGGAGCATAACAGAGTCCAAAAAGATGTTATAGCTTTCTTCCCACCCAAATTAACTTGATAGGATCCAAATACTTCCAAATTAGGCCTTCCCTACCACAACGATGCATATTTAATTCTAAACCATACAACCCAAACATATTTTCCTAGGTTCCAACTCCTAAAGGTAATTTCACCATATACATTTTAACTATTATTTGATTAAGAGTAAGATTGACTAAATTCCAGGTATGGATTAAATTTAATGGTCAACCTTGTCTATTATGATTTTTTTTATGATGGTTATTTATTCAAAATTACCCTTCCAATGTTGGATCATTGGTATAGTTTATAAGATAATACTAAAACATTAAATATAATGTATAATTATTTATTATAATACTTTAAAGTTTTTTATTATCTACCAAAAAATTAACTTGTCATCTGATAAAGTCTAAAATAATTAGATTGTACTTTATTTAAGAATGTGTGAATACAGTCATATGGCCATCAAATTTAACCCCTTCTCTTTATATCCTATCTATACCCATGATCAAAGACTAAATTGAACACATGATTTTTTATGACTCTTATTTATTCAAAATTATACTTCAAGTGTCAATATGATTAATATCATAAAAATAAACATTAAAAACAATTTATATGTTTATTATAAATGGATTTGTTTTGGTAATTTATTGGAATAGAAATTAGAAATTGAAAAAACTATCAAGGATTTGATTTTATTTTGGAAATTGGTTTAGATTCCTACCAATTGATGGGATTTATTTTATGTTATCTTCTGAGAATTTAAATTTAGAAAAATCATTGGCCACACAAATTTTCTTTTATGGAAGAAACTTTTGTAAGATAAGAAATAGTGAAATCATGGAAACCATTAACCTTCTCAGTGGGGAATGATCTATTTAGGCCTCTCAATTGGAAATGGTAGAGGATGTAGGGGAGGATTCATGCTTTCAGTGTAGTAAGTCTCATCTTTGGATCCCTTTATTATTTCAAGCATACAAAAATTTGAATATCTTTAAGATGTTTTAGAGTCTTTTGGTTTTATATTGGCAAGACTAAGGATGGAATTTTTACAAGATAATTGTCAATAAATGATATAGACAATGGTTCTGGGTGATAATTTTGACAATTATGAAATTGATAGATGGAATGTGAAGTATAATGGTTGTTTTGTAATAAATTATGATGTAGAGGATTATAATTATAATAAGCTTGCACTATAGGCAAATTTGAGGTAGAGTTTAAAACCCACTCTGATATCCTTCATGAAGGAAATAAAGTTACAAGGATGGATGCTTATTTTTTTGAATTGGAATCATTGAGAACAATAAATTTTAATGCTCTTAAAATTTTATCTTATGAAATTAAATATGACACTAAGGAATAGGAAATTGATGAGGACTAGGGATAAATTATCATGGAATACTTTTCTTTGGGAAATCAATCCATTGGACATAATTTTTCTTATCCAATACCCCTAGCTCTACATTTATTGACAAGGTAGACAAATTATTATAGATAGTATCATATCTTGACTATAATGTTACCAATGATGCAATGCTTCATTTAGTTGGTTTAATTTGGTAGACTAAAATGATACCAATGATTCAATTCTTCATTTAGTTGGTTTCATGATAAGTAAAACACTTCCACTTTCATGGCATCTTGCCAATGATTTAGTGGGAACTATTTGGTTGTTATGCATAAAAAGTGATAGACCAAATATAGTACAAGTTATAGTCTAAGACCAAGTAAACTAATTTTTGAAGATGTTTGCAAAGATAGTACCTCCTTTAGATCATATGCATGTATTTTATATTTAAGGGTATTCTTAGTCTTTGGTGAGGTTACATATATCCCTTTAGAGAGATATTTTTAACGTTATCCCTTACCATTCAAAAAATACTTCCTATTTACAAAAAATAAAGTATTATATCCCTTGAAGTAAGACTCAGTACAAAACCTATTTAGCTACATTTTATAATCAATGTAAATTCTCTCCAAAAATTTAATAATATTATTTAAAACAACTTATCTCAATCATTTTTAGTAGTACATAACTTTACACTCTTTTACATTACAAAACATAGCTTTTACAAAACATCAATTCACATCCTTTCTAGCTCAATTTGCATCTTTGGGGAAACTACTAATTATAATCTTTTATATTTTTTATCTGTATGTCCAAAATTTTGCCTTACATTTGATATGGTCTACTAAAAAAGTAATTGTATTTTTATAGGTAAAAATGTAAATAAAATCATATATCCATCAAATTTAGTCCATTATCCTGATTCTATGTAGATAGACTATATCCAAAACTCAAAAAATGATTAATGTGGTGAGACTGGAAATCAAGTCATGCCAATGGTCCAACCCCATATATCTTGGCATTACCAACCAAAGACCCCTAAATCCTCTATTATTACATGGAAAGAGCTTGTTATTTCTGATCAAATTTAACCTTATGGTGTTAGAGTATCAAGGATTACATAAAATTAGCCATATGGAAGATAATCAATGGGTTAACAAGCCAAACAAACTACATAACTACACATGGTAATAATATTTTCCATCCATGAAAAAAATGTATCATGTATAGGTTGTTCCATATTATAAATTAGCATATATGGGAGGTGTTTGAAATTTTGAAAGGATAAAGCAACATTAAATTAATTTCTAAATAAAATTAGTGAATAAATTACCATATTATTTTTCTTGAACCTCTCTTAAACGGTTGATTATGAGTGATCCCATAGAAGCACAATGTTCTTGTCTCATGGAAATGTTCTTGACTAATATAATTTTCACATGTGAGTATCTAGTTGAGAAAAATGTCCAACATTATATTTACATTTACTTTGAGTTGGTATTTCCATTGTGATATAACTTTATCCATGATATTAATTTATTATAGAAAACATATCATTATTACTAGTGTATAAGCAAGCCATCATCATCACTATTGTATGCATGAAAGATATGCCCAAATTTATATCTGAAATCCTTGTAGGTTTTTTCCTTCATAAATTTAGGTATAAATTTGAATGAACTAGTGATGTGGTAAATAAATATTATAAAAAAATGATAGATAAAAATGTCAAAAACTTAAGTTATCAACAAATAAATTCACACAAGCATTAGAATAACCTCAAAGGGGTAGTATATATTAAGAAGTGGAAAATATAAAGCTTGGCATAAACCTTAAGTGTAATCAACATAATTTACATCATAAAAATTCACTAACAATGGTGTTAATAGAAGAACCATTCCTCTTTTTCATAAAACACCAATTTGTACCTCTAAATCTATCAAAGTTAATTCTCAATTGATTTATTTGTTGTTAATGAAATGCATCTATATTTATACTACACAACCAAGTAATTATGAGTAGAATATGATAGGAAATGTTTTAATAACTATGTAATATTCATTTACCTACTATATACCATGTGAATATTTTGTCTAGAAAATACCCATTCCTTGGTTACTATTTTTCTCAACTAATGATTCCCTACAATGCAAATACTTGTCCATTGCATATCTTTTGCTCATAAAGTTTATAATGGTAATATACACATTAAAAAATATAAAAAGCATTATTACACTATTATTGATGTCTTTAGAATAAAAAAGTTATAAACGTCCTCATTTAGATCTTGATAGAAAGGATTGGGGATCTTTTTCCTTTATAATATCATTAGGTTTGGATTTTTCTTGTTCTATAATATTTTATTTTGATAGTATAGCTTGATGATTCTAAAGAGATTTTTAGGATGAAAATCATTCTTAGCATGGATAAATGAAAAAAAAAAATTGAATGAATGAAGTGTAAGATAATTGTGTAAATATTGGAGTGAACTCACATTTTATATATATGAGAGATATTGTGATTAAAATTTTGAAGAGCACTGAAAAACCCAATAAATCCAAAGATCCTATCCAATACTAGTATACTTTAGGGTCAATGCTATGCCTCTCAAGAACATCAAGAGCTGTATATTTTGAATCATCTATACCTTGTAATGAATTTAAGATCTAAAATCAAGTAAACAATGTGAGAAATTAGACAAATAGTTAATCCAATATTTTTAGAGTTTCATTCATCTAAGATATAAAATAAAACTAAGATCATGGTTAATTGATTTTACAAATAAATTGATACAACCTTTGCCATACATGGTTTTAGTTTTTACCTAGATTAAGTATTATAAAATTCCAACTAAGATCAAGCATCTCAGTCAAAATAAGGTAATTTTATCCATAAACTAAAGAGGAGTACTAGTAAGCACATATCCATAAATTCCACCAATTGGAAATGTTATTTGTGAGAAAAATAAAATTTTAAAGCAAATGATATCACACTAATGCATCAAATTTAAAAGTTAGTATAATTTATAGGCCTACATGGCCATGTTAGGATAAAATCCTATTCCAATTATGTCATGGACACCCAAAAAAATTAGTCCACAAATGATATTGGAATACTCAATAATAAGGAAGGAAGAGAGAATGCCCATGAATGATGTATTAGAAGGTCTCACTATTTATAAAATACAGGTAGCCTGGCAAGTGTAAAATGCAACTTAGAAAATCTATTGAAAATGTTCACAATCAAGGAAAGCATATATAATTCCTAAGTGCATAATTTTCATGGATGAGTAATCCAAACCTCTTTAAACCTTGTAATTCTTAGCTATTAATGTAGGTTTATCAGTATGTGAGTTTTTAGTAGGTTATGAGCAAACTATAACACTTGAACACTAGCATCTTGCACCCTAAAACATATTACCAAGACCATATGCCCTGCTCTTCGAAAATTATATCATATTAAATTATTTTCAAACATATATATATATATATATATATATATATAATTATTTTCTTATATTGCTCATTTTGCGAACAATCTATTCTTCTATAATATATTTTGAGCCTCAAATTATTTATCTAGATGAAGGTCAATGCTACATAACATAAGAAGAAGAATGAAACAATGATCTGGAAGATATAGAAGTATATATTTTACTTCTAATTTATAATATATGGGGTCTTATATGAATGTTAAAAAAAACCCTTCATGCATCTATTGAGATTAAATATTTCCAAAAACTCATATTATAATCTTCTTCAGTTTTAACATTTAACCATAGTCACTAAGAGACATGAGGTATGAGGACAAGGACACATTTTAAAATAAGGTTATGGTGTTACATGAATATAAGGGTATGTCCATATTATATATTAAAATAAGTAGGTATGAAGGAGGGGATGTAGTCCTTGTCCTTGGATCTTATTGTTTTTGGTGATATGATTTATTTTTCACTTTCCACACTTATTTTCCAACATTTCTAATTCAAACCTAGAAAAACATTAAAATATTTCAAGTACTCGTATTCTATCAAGAAGAGTTATATAGTCAGAGTAGAGAGAAATTACTCCATAATAATATGATCAAACTACTTACTCATGTCCAAGACAATTAGTGACATCCTAGGAAATCTATGCTTCAAGTTTAACAAAATCCTTTCAACTCTATATGCAAGAAATTCTATTTTCTTAGGATCTACCATGAATTCCTTAATAATATCCCATGATGATTTGATGTTTATTTGGTTATCCTTTCCATACATTTTATGTTTTTCTAGTTCTCCCATTCGCACATTGATTGGGGGTAATTATAACATGTGTTCAATAATGTTGGAGATAGTTAGGCTAGATGATTATGAAATCAAAACATTTAATAAATTATAGTGTATATGATAAGTTGATTCTTTATATTATTTAAAATTTATTTCATTACCTTAATCTCATATAAGCTATAATCAACAATTTGTGTATTTGTGTAACCTATGATGGTTTAAAAACCTCACTCAAATCTTGTCATTATATTTTATTTATGATTCCATGAGTAAGTTTCTAAAATTCAACATATGTATGCCATATTTGATGTTTGATATTGTACTATGCTATCATCCATTGAACTATTTTTTTTATCAATAGGTTCATGGCTAAAATACATGATTCTACTAATTTAAATTAGGTGTATCTTCATTTATAATATCAGTCATTTCTAAATAGAAAAATAAAAAGTGTAAAGGTGTGAGATATTTTGCACAAACCCATAAGAATCTGCTACTTTCACTCAATTGGATTCATCTCAGCTCAAAATTTATCAATCAAGGAATTCTTATGCTGGTAGAATGGAGGCAATCAAAAAATATTTTTTAGATACATATCTATTGTCCCTCGATCTTTCTGTAATTACCCCATAACTCATGGAATGGTAACTAGGGGGATATATAATAGTTATAATTTAGGCAGATCCAAGTGATAAGTTATAGGTATTAGAGTTTAACACTAATAGAATTGAGAAAATTATCATGCCTAGGGAGTTGCATCAAAATAATGAAAAATATATTTGAACATTAAATTAAAACATCATAAATAGAACAAATAATGAGCTAGCCTTCTTCATTATAATGTAAAAGTCCCCAAATCTTAAAAATAACTCTACAATTTCTGTCAATGTAATCTTAAAACCCCATCACATAATCCATGAACATAAATGAAGACATCCTAGTTATTGCATTATTTTCCATGATAGATGTTGGATAGTCACACGTAAATTTAGAATAATGAAAATAAATATGTGGTAAATAGAAAATTGCATAGTTGTGAAAATCAAGGTTA